>VYZT01028038.1:129743-187698 GCA_013400735.1 Pomatostomus ruficeps | reverse complement strand
TCACCATAGTCTTCACTGGCAAGTTTTCTTCTCTCTGCTTTTTCCTCTTTTACTACAGTCAAACTTCATTTTAAAAGAGCACGGGTGAGTGTATTCTTTCAGGAATCAATGCCACATAGCAAATCACATTGTTCATCCTGAGGTAATGCTTGGACGTGTGCCTTGTACAACTGATGCCCTTGACCCAGATCTTCTCCATGTCCATCCAAGAAGATCAAGGCAACCTTGAGAAATCTCATTTAATTTTCTGAGTTGGATCAACTGTTATATCCTTTTTAAAATGAAATTTCTAAAAGGACTGAAGCAGACTGCTTAATGCCCTCATAACCAAAGCACAGTGATCCATGGAAATCTCTTCAGCATTGCTCTGACTAGGTTCCTACACCCAGCTTATGAGCTGAGCACCTTCCAGCCAGCATTAGAAAACACAGACAAGGTCTGTTACATGCTGTTTGTTCCAATCTCTGCTCCTCACTCTCACCTGCAGGCTTGTGCAGCAGAGTCCCTTGCTTTGGCAGCTTTTTTCCCCTGAGAACATACATCCTACTGTATGTTTGTGCTAAAGGTTGGAGAATGTGTGACTTGTTCTTGGGGTATGTTTTGTTGAAAGCTACAGGAATCTCTAGCTTGCAGGAGAACATTGCACTGTCTTGAAAACTGTCCCAGGAAAGATTCATCTCCTTTCCAGGCTTGCACGTAAAAGTGCACTTACTGACCTGCAGGTATGGCTGACAATTCACCAGGACACCAATGCAGAGCAGTGGGCAATAGATTAATTGGGAGTGTAGGACTTGTTAGACAGAGTCTAAATCCCTGTGCAGTGCTACTATTGCTAAAGGTGCCACGGGCATGGCTGCTCTTGGCAAGGTCACAGGAGGTCCCTCTGTGCTGTGAGACAGTGCAGGTGCAGTCAGGTGAGCTTCCCAACAGGAGCAACATCCACACAGGGCAGCACTCAGGGCAGCCAGGGTGCAGTCTGCAGCCCTCCTCACAGCTCCACTGCCTCTGGAGCCCAGGGCAACCGTCATGCTGCACCACACTGCTCCACACCAAGGGCAGGGAACAGTCAGCAGTCTCCAAGTGTATGTGGAGGAGTTTGCTGTGCACTGTTGCATGAAACAAATACACCCTTTGAGAGCAAGATAAGGGTATCTGCATCTGTTTCCAACACAAGACATGATCCCCGTTCAATTTCCCAAACATTCAGAGGAGGCACTACTAGGATTTTGCATGTTAAAAATGAGGGTCTGCAGAACCTTACAGAAGCATCAGCATGTAAAATGTGAGTATGGCATGAGGGCTGCTCCTACCCTCCAAGAGCTGGTGTTGGAGAGGTCTTCCTTTCTCTGCAGTGCATTGAGGCATTTTGTTCGCAACAGAACATCCCTTGTTTTACCAGATGACAAAGTTGAATAACTTCTCACCCCCAGGGACTGTTAACCAAGCTCTGTTACAGTTTAGTGCTGCTCTGTGAAAACCTGAGGCATTTTCTCTAGCACACTACTAAACAGAAGTTTCTCTCCCTATTTCACTGCTGGCTGGGATGCAGGACCTTCGTGCTTAAGCTTTTCTCTCCCAAAAAGTTCTGCAGAGCTTAGCAGGGGTAGGACTGCAATTTTTCTGCCTTGGGAGCTAACACCAGCATAGCTTGCCCACCCCCCCACCCCGTTGCTGAAACACAACGATTTTCAGCAAAATAGTTAAAATCCATTTTGCTCCTCAACAACACATTTTCATATTTTTCTTGCATCAAGCTAATGAAGTTTTCACTTGTAAAGTGTTTCCAAGTTAAACTGATCTGGTTCCTCCCTCCCAAAGCCATCCATGATGTTTTTCTGCTTTAAACAGAAGCCCCACAGGGCACCAGCTCAGCTCTGGTCTTCTAAGATACCCTTTAAGGCATCTTCTCACAGATGATTGAATCTGAACTCCAGATGTCTGCAGGCACAACCTGCAGCAGCAGCTAATTAAAGCACAAGCAATACTGTATGGGTTTGAGTATGGACCTGCAGAATTTCCTAGCTTAAAGCCAGAGCTCAGTAGGCCCTATCAAGGATGAAAGTAAAAATTTATGCCCTCAGTGGTCAAAGCTGAGGATAGATTCAGAGACTGTTTAAAAAGTGAAAATTCAGTTTCTGGTAGGCAAACAAGAGGAGGAATACCACCACTCTGATGCCATGGAATGAGAACACCCCATAGGCACAGTCAATATATAAGTACTTACATGAGACAGAGCCCTGTAAGAAGGAATCAGGCCCATCACGCCTCAGCTAAACCCTTTCCAGGAGGGAATCAACAATATGCTCTCTGCAAGCCTGCAGGAGGCACAACCAGTTGCACCAAGAGATGCTCCCTTTCCTTGAGCCTCTGGACAAGTTTACTTAAGAAGTAAAAGCAAACCAGATCCCCCTTCCATGTCTTCCTCTGCTCCTGGCTAGAACATTTCACATGGAGCACAAGTGCCTCTTTGAAGTTCCTTCACCTGCAAGTCCAGAATGTGGGTCATGCTTCAATGAAGTCCCATGAGGATCCCAGATCTGCAGCTGAGCTCCTACCAAGCGACCAACCAAAGCTGCCACACAAGATGCAAGTTTGTGTGCAGGCCAGCAGCTTGCCTTCAGGAAGGCAGACCCCAAAGGGCTGCACTCAGGCAGAAAGATGGCCACTCTGGTTTCCCAAATCAGCTTCCTCAGATGAGAGGGCATCAACCGGCATGAACTTCTGCCAGCCTGTACAAGAAATAACCCCTCCAGCAGCAAATGTTTTTATCCTCTACAGGGGAAGCACATTCCTGCCCAGACTTCTTACCTCTCATTATTCACAAGGGTCCCCAACCAGTTACACTGGGATTTCTGCAGCTTGTCACATTCCTTTATTTCCCACCATTCTTCCACTTGCACTCTCCCACAGGAGGTACCCTCTCACTGTCATGGAAGCACTGGACTTGCCTGACTATTTCATAAGTGGTTCCAGTTCATTCCCCTGCTTATCTTGCTCCAGCTACCCCAGTGCACTTTAAGTGGCTTTTTGCCTGCAAGTTTTAGGTAAGTAGATCACCAGATCATTCTCATGGAAGCTTCTACAGATGTGCTGTGTTTAGAGTAGATAGTAGAGAGGCAGCTAAATGAAAATGGGTTGAGGGGATCTCTGTTTTCTGGGGCCACATATGTAAGAAAGAGTTCAATATCCTGCTCATCTACAGAGCTTTCCATTGCAAGATCTCAAAGCACTGATTTTGACTAACAAACAACTGTGAGAGGTGAGAACTCAGTTAAGATAACAGAGAGCCCCATCTTCTCATTTCTGCCACAGCCTCATCCTCTAGCCTCTGGCAAGACTCTGAATTTCCTTGTTTGCTTGTTCTGCTCCTCTCTACTTGTGCCTCCTCAGAAAGATGGCAGAGAGGCAAAGTTAGCAGCAGAGAATGATTTCTTTTCAAGGCACATGCTTAGCATGAGCCATAAAGTAGTAAAGGGAGACCCTGTTCCTCGCACTTATTTCAGGAGCCAATACCTGATAAATCTGAGGCTGTATTTAATATGTGTTTCCTCTAACAAAACAACTCTAAAGCCATCTACTCCTTGTTACCAGTGCTGGCAAGCTGAGTCTGTTTCTTCAAGGGTAGGTGGGAGATCATGGAGACCTTTACTGCTTCAATAAAAAGGAATTTTATTACAAGCTGCTCTTGCCTTTTTATTCTCCATTCAGCACACATGGCAATGTCATCTGATGTATTCACAATTAATTTCTGGAAAAGAGGTATCTTATTTTATAGCCTTGACACAGACACATTGCACTGCATTGCCATGAAGAAAACAAATGCATGGAATAAAACAAAAATTGTTTCCAGCACTGGTCTTCTACAGTCATTGATTTTAATTGGAACTCACTTCCACAGAACTGCCTTCAGAGACACCAGCAAAAAGAGATCTCCACCCTGTAAGTGCACATGCTCTTCCTCCAAAATATTTGCTGGGCAGGCACTGAAATGTGGGACCACAGCTCCCATAACTGAGACTTGCCAGGAGAGCTGGCATGTGGGCAGAGCAGGGGTAGCTGGTGGGAGAACAAACTATATGAAAATAGGCTGTATTTTATTTGTAGAGAAGGAGGAATGAGGAAAAGACACTCAGGCCTTGCTTCATGAGACTCCTGCTCCCAGAGTGAAACTTGCTGCTTACACCAGGTGTAAACAAGCTGTGTCTGTCATCCCACCCTGCTTCAGACTCTCAACCTCCTTTGTAACACATCAGCCTGGAATAAGTAACCCTATACACAAGGGCACTCTCAGATGGTCACACTGGGTTAGACAGTAAGTTCTCTATACAGCCAAGTCATATACAGAAGACAGAACAAAAGACAGAAAAAGAGGAGGGAAAGATTCCTACAAAAGGAGATTGCATTGATCTACTAAAGGCTCCAGCCCAATTCTCTTTGGAAGGAAGTGCATCCCTCATGACAATGCCTGCATCAATACATGCAGTATTGCAGCTCATCTTTTGCCTTTTTAGAATCCATGTTAGCAGGTAAATACATGCATACAGGGCATTAGCTGATCCCAGGTGAAGGCAGTGTGTGTTAGGGCTGGATTCAGCCACACCACACCTACCAGGGTGCCCACAGAGCCATGCTCCTCACATGCCAGCATCAAAGGGGTGAGTCTAGACTCTCCTGCCCTAGGGTATGTGCAACCTTGCTAAGGCCATGCCGAGATCGTTTAATCCTATTAAAGCATAAGCTGGAACTACACGATACTCATTAAAAGAAAATAGCTTGATTTGTTCCTGAGATCTAAACCCCACAGCAGCAGACACTGTGGGATAACCCATTATTGATCTCTGCAGGCAGGGATTGCCATTCCCAGCTCCCCTGCCAGGAGAAATCCCACAGCCCTGCTCTTTGCTCCCATATGAAAACATGCGTTTAGGATCCCTACTCAGGACAAGTGCCAGAGCTAGAGCACACATATTTCCAAAGGGAAACTGCAAATATGAGGGTCCAGCTAGTGCTTCGGGTGCTGCTTTACAGGCACACAGGGTCCATACAGAACCACAGCCAGTTGTTGCCACACTGCCCTTCTCAATGAAAAAGTACCAAGCAGACAAAATGTTAGCTGGTTGTATAAGGCAACAAGCAAATCTTTTAGGAATAACAATTTAGCAAAAGGCAGAAAAAAGGATCTAGGTAGATGGGCTGTGCAAACTCATCCAGACCTCTTAATGTGTGGAAGAAACAGGAATTCAAGAGCACATGGAGCTTGTCTGCAGCATCCAGCTAAAGCACGGGATTCAAGGTTTCCAATGGTTTTAGCTGTTTCCGATATTTGATTTAATTTGTCAAACTTGTGAAACATGAAGTTTTCTCCTTTCAAAACTATTTATTTTTAAGATACATGTGCTGCAGCGCAGCACAATTTGTTGATTACATATCACCTTACTAAGAAAGTGATGAAATCAGCCTTGTTGCTTTTATTTATTCCACCTATAATGAGCTGAAACAATTCCTTCCGGTCTCATGCCATTCAGAAAGACAGAGCTGTTTGTATCCAGGTAACCAGTGCTGGCACTGTGTCCCTGGGCACTGAGCTTGCTGCAGATGTGTGCCCAGGGACAGGTCTCCCTTGAGCTCATGAAAGGGCCAAGAAGCAGGGGGCAAACCCTCCTGAAGCAGTAACACACCTGAACCTATAGAAACCAATAAACTTGTCTGCCACATTCCCCAGAGAAGCCTGGTGGGGGTGTCCAGGCACTGCACTGCTTTGTGGATACGTAGAGCTGTGCAACAACATCCCCCCCCCCCCTTAAAAACAGTGAGAAAAATAAGCAGGAGAAGGAGAACAGGAAGGAGAAGACATACATATACACGTACCCAAGAGTTAAATGGTTTTCACTCCTTCATGCATATTTCCCATCTTGTTTCTCTGCATGTCCAAGTACCAGAGCATTGCCTCCCTGACTTCTGATAAAAGAAAGTCTTCCTCATAATAATAACCATAAAACCTGTTATTTAAAGGGACTACCAGCTGATCCTGCTTTCCTGCCCCTCAATCAACTGAGTGGTCATTCTTCTCTCCCACTTGGTGCTTGCCTCAGATAACTCCCTGTTAGACCTTCACCGGGGGTATTAAGTCACTCTGTTGCAGAAGAGTCACCAAAGATCTTTCCATGTTCTCTGCATCCACTAACAGTTTACATAAAGCAAAAATCACCCATTCTCTTTACCCAGGAATGTCTTTTAAAAAAGTGATATCAAAGAACCCATGAATATATTGTTTTTACAACAATTACAAAAAAATAAAATTATACAACAGTCTCTTCACATAGCCAACTGTGAGTGTTGTTGTTTTCTTGTTTTGGTTTTTTTTTTTTCCAGAGGCCATGTAGTCAGTTATTTCTTAAGAAGGTGCTTTATATGCTCTCCAAGGCAGCATTCATACTATCCCACATATCCTGGCTGTTGCTATGGAAATCATTCCTCTGTAAGCTGATGTGCAAATGCAGGTCTCATTGCTGAGCAGAGAGGCTAAAGGTGTGCATGAGTCAAGCTATTTGCTGTGCATTGTTCCTCTGCAGCCTCGCTGCTGCCGGGGGACAGGAAAGGAACAATTAGTGTCTGCACAGAGGGTGCCTGCAACAAGGAGCTGTGCAGAGCTAGCACTGCTGGATAGTCACAGGAAGGCTCTGGCTCTCACCTGCAGCCAGGCACAATTTAGTAAGCCAACTCATCTGCCCTAGTTGCCACGGAAGTAACTGGATACAGGTGCAGGAGGTACGAAACAATTCCTGATGTTTTGAGACATTTCAGGGGGAAACTAAGTCACCATGCGCCATCATGGCTACAAGGCACACAGACCCCTGCCCTGTCTGCAGGCCTGCGATCCCTCAGAAAAGTCAATGATAAAATTAGGCTTTTGACAAAGACCTGCTGGTGGCTACAGAGAGGCAGAGACTGAAGAGTGCTGGAGATCCCTCTGACTCTGATGAAGCAGCAAGACCAAAAGGGAAAAACATCTACAAAAGTCAAGCTTCTTCACATATGCCGTGTTTGGCAACTTGACTAAACATGGTTTTCATGCTCCTGACTACCTATGAATAAGCTTTAAGGCGGATATTGGAGTACTCCCAGTCAAAACACAGCTTTATGCCAGCAGGCACTTCTCAGAAACAACTGCCGCCCTCTCCCAAAGTAACAGAAACAGAGGAACCTGCTGCCTCCAGGACTCAGCCCTTGCCCACGAGTGCAGATACAGCCCTTGGAGCAGAGGGCACATGGGGGTAGCTGCAGAGCTCCTCCGTGCCCCATTCCAGACAAACATAAGCACTTCTCTGCACACGGGAGGCTGGGAACACTTCAGCACAAGCATCCCACACCCCTTTCTTTCCCCTTTCCCCGGAATACTCTGTAGCAATTTTCACAGATGTATTGCAAGAAAGAGGAGGTCTCAGGGCAGCCCCCGTGCCTCAGGGGTTTCTTAGTTCATCTCTTCTGCAGCCTGAGGGGAGGAACTGGGATCAAAGAGGGAGTAAGGGGTGTAATGAACTCAGATTTACAACAGGTTTTTAAGGGGGAAGAGGGAAGGGTTTTTATGGCAAATGTTAGATTGGCCATCTGAATATTCAAGGCTTTTTTCTTTCAAATAAGAAACTAGAAGGTTGTAGCAGACAAACATGGGATTTTTTTTCCTTCATCCCCCTGAAGAAATTGCTCCTGCAGAAGAGCAACAAGTGGTCCATCACACAAACTCCAGGTTTTTATTCACATCTTACCTCCTTTCTCACTGCTCTACAGGAGACAGGTATTATACCCAACCTCTCTTCTGACCTATCTTCTGTCCTAGACATTAGGGAACTCTTAGAAGCCAAGCAAACAGCTTCAATTACAGAATCACAGAAGTTTGTGAAGTTTTTACACCACTTTTTTTTCTTGGCAGTCACCCTGCGGAAAGGCAGCTAGTTAAAGAACAGATTCCAAACCCCCAAACAGAGTCTGAACGTCTACAAAACATCTCAGATCACAAAGGCAATAATCTCAAAGCACAGCTCCTACGAGGCACATTACAAATGGCAATCAAACACAGTAAACAGACTGCAGCATATCAGTGTAAACAAAGCAAGCAGATCTGCCTCAGCGGTAGACCAAAATAAAGGTAGCACTTACCTCAGTTCAGGGCTAAAAAGAAGTCTGCTGTCACCTAAAGCTGCTCCAGTCTTGCTTGCTTTCTCAGGGGAGATGGTCTGGTCTCCTCTCCTCTCTTATGAGCTACCTGCCAGAAGGTCAGCTGGTCCCTGATCCTTAGTAGAAACACCTGGTCCAGCACAGCTTGCTAGCAGAGCACAGGGGTGGCTGGAATTTAAAACAAAAGAACACGGTTAATGATTCTTTATAAAGAGTGTTGTGATTTAACTATCTGTGAGCTGTAATGGGCATTTTTCTGGTTAAAAACAGCTTATTTAATCAATGCCTCCTAATATTCTAATAAAGTCTTACACCATTTATTGCAAATACAATGATAAGCAAATAGAAGTGTTTCCAATTGCTTTAAGAAGATATGGTATGAATGTGAATAAATGACGTTAAATCATACTATCGTAGAGAAGTAGCTCATGATTTATAAGTTCCTACCTTATGTAAATTAATGCCCCACAATTCTGCAGCCTGTGGATAGCTGTCTTTTGTGTTGTGATATGAACACACATACTATGCCTCAAAAGCTTCCAATTACGTGGGTGGGATTTGGAGAATACAAATGACATAAAAAACTAGAGGGGTTTATTTCAGGAACACCTTAGTATGACAGAATATAGTATCAAGATTAGCGATTATGAATTACAGATTCACTTTCACTGTCTTGTTAGAAAGGATATAAAAGAAACACTGAAGGAATAGTAGAAAGATAGGGAAGAACAAAGTATATATGTGCATTTAATACAATTCATCACCATTCCTCTTCTTTTTAGTACAATGGCATTCATGGTGAATCATATTGTGACTGTAAATTTAAGAAATGTGGTTTTGAATGGATTTGGTATGATCCATTTATGACATTTGTAGGTACAGACAATACCACCATCAAGGGACTGGGAAGGATTCTTATGTTCATGAAAGCCAAAACCTATAGATTTAAATTCTGAACAAATTCCTGAATTTGCTAATCATTAGGGTTATTTCTCCCCTCTCAGCTGCATCATTGCATGTAAACTGTTTATTTTGTGGCAGTTCAGAGGGTGAATTTGAGCTAAAATGCTCCTTAAAATATTTGATGCTCTTCTGTAACAGATGTAAGTGAATTTAGAAATCCAGATCAGTGGAGTGATAGATGGAATTCAATCGTTTTCTAAGATATTTTCTTCTACAAAACCCAAGACAAACTCAGAGACAAGATTCTTGCAAATGTTAAGAAACATAATGTTTTCAGGGATTGCTTAATTTTAAAGTGAAAGATTAAGTTAGTACATGTCAAGAGGGAGGATGCCTATCAGAGAGGAAGAGGGAAAAGGCGTTACTGACAAAAGGGAAGAGGCGTTACTGACTCCAAGTTCTGCTAACTTTTAGTTTCCCTGTGACATTATGTTTCTGCTTTGCATGAGAAAAAGTTCTTTTAGCTATGGCAAAACTACTCAAAAAATTACTTATACCACTCATCTTCATGTAAGAATTCCATCTTAATTTATGTGTGTGATGACAAAAGGAGACACAAAATACACGTCGGTGCCAAATCCTAGAATTAAACTGCAGGGGAGAAGGAGGGCTTGTCGGCAGGATCCTACATCACGGTCTGTATGAGGCAAACCCTAAGATATCCTAAGAGCTCCCAGGTCTGATTAACTCCCACAGGAGCATAGTGACTCAGCACTAGGCAAGGGATCCCAGTGCATTTCAGGGTGAGGCCATTTCCCTATGTGATAGTAAATATTGCAGTGCCTCTTTAGACTGATTCTATACACATAAATATGCTGTAATAAATTTTATCCTCAACACATCTGTCCAAAATTGGTGCTCTCTTGGCTGAACGTTATGCAACTTGACCAGCAACACACCCTGAGGGTCAGATATAGGGGGGATATTTTCATCTGACTAGACTGTTCATGAAACCAAATACTATCCATCTTTCCCTGCCACTCCTCTTTGTTGCTGGATTTATTTTGTGAGAACAGTTGTCCTGTAAACAAGAAAGAACTCATGTGGTTGTTTTTGTCATTTCAAAAATAATCTCAGAACCTGTTAAAGGTTGATAGCATCTAATGTAATGTGTCCTGTCCTTCCACAGGAGAGGCAATGGCCTCTAATGTTTTTTTCTCTTACAAAACAAAGAAAGCAAGTGATGTTTCCTTCACTTCTATCTGAGCTTTTGGTCCTGAGTTCAAATCTCTGTCCATCAAATCTGGATTTAGAGCTGGAAAAAGACTGACAATCACATATGATTATCAGATGCACCAATTCTACTGATTTAGGGTGGCAATATGCAACCTACCAGTTCAAGAGGAAACCTCTGCTTATTTGGCTGTTGAACACAGGAAAGCAGTTGTTGTGCACACAACAGAATTGTTCCAGGTATTTTCCCTAAGTCCAGCATATCCAGGATGTGTCTGAACAGGACATGTAATCAACTGTTCCAGGAGCAGAGTGCTCTGAAGGCACTGGAGCCCACGCAGAGCTGGTGCAGCGTATGTCCATACCAGCTCCAATGCGTGGGGTGCATTGAACTTTTGGCCACTGGTCTGCACTTCACCCCTACACATTACGGTTGTTTCTCTGTGCTTTACAGCTCCCCAGGCTGTTTGTGGCATCTCATGGTATCTTAACAAAAAAGCAGATTTTTGTAAGACTGCAAAATCTGGGGGTTGGAAAATTGATATGGAAACATTATTTCAGGTTAGTTCTACAGTGTAAACCAGCAGAAAGGCATGTTCTGCCCAGAAGACTGACTCAGGATTACTTGAAGCTCAGTTGGCTGGAGCATGGTGCTAATAATGCCAGAGTCATGGTTCAATCCCTATGTGGGCCATTCACTTGAGAGCTGGACTCAATGATCCTTATGGGTCCCTTCCAACTCAGAATATTCTGTGATTCTGAGGACAGGCATTTCAGAGCAATCCAGCAGAAACTTCATGTTGGTTGGCAGCAGTTCCTCCTCCTCCATTCATCAACAGAATAAATCCTCCTTGTGTTTTCTCCTGATGGCACCAAACATCAACACAAAGGCACGTTGCCTTTGGAAGCACAGAGTTGCAAGCACTCTGGAAGGGGACGCGCATGTCCCTTGTCCTGCTGTAACCTGGAATCGAACCTGATTTAAATGCAATTCATAGACAGGGCTACTACAGTTACACTTTGTCTTGCAGTGAGACACAGTGGCAGCTACTCAGTTCTGGTATATCTACAATGTTAGAAAACAGTAACCTGATACAAAGAAAACATCAGCAGAGGTCTGAACTTACGGCTCAGGGGCAGCAGTTCCTGGTCTAGGTAGGAGTACAGCTCCAGATGATGCTAGCATGACACATCTCAGCCACAGTGGAGAATACACAATTGTCCCCATATGACATGAAAGGTGACACTGTCCACAGCACACAGTTTTAGCCATTAGACATTTGTTATGAATATCTAGCAGCTGCAACTAGGAATAATTTCTAGTGTGAAGGTCTTGCATTCCCTGAGCAGACACAGTAGAAGGGGGAGTCAGCAGCTGCTGAGGTTTAGTCCTCAGCCAAAACCCTGCAAACTTCTGACCCTACATGTTTTCCCTGGACTTAGTGGCTCCATGAACCTGTAGCTCCAGGGGCTGTGGAGGTGGTGTTGCACTTGCACTGATCAAGAAGTCTGTTTGTAGCTCCATGTTCAGCTCCTCAGAGTAGCTGAGTTTGCCGACTTCTGTCTGATGCTTCTGACAGTTACTTGGCTCCTCTTTCTCACTCACGACTATTACGTCTAACAAATACATTCTGTCGTTTCTTAGAAGGTACCATTAGGAGCTATTCCCTTTCATCCCTTGTGCTCAAGCCATCCTCATGAGAGAGGAAGTATGCTAAGATCAAAGAGATCTCTGCACTAGTTCAGCCCAGCAGAAATCTCAGGGACAACTGTCCTTGCAAGATGGGAAGAGATGATTGTGGAAATTAATCTATGTGTAGAACAAGCAGCACCTGGTGAAACTTCAGAGAAGCTTCATTTTCTCCTCTGTGAGCAGGACTGGTATGACTAACTTGTTCTTGTCAGCTGGGAAGTCTTGTGGTTGAGGTTTTGTGTTAAGTTGACTTAGGAAAACACTGTTCTGAAAGAGAAGTGAAGAACCCTGGCACAGAGACAAGCTGTACACTTCAGTGTGGTGGTTTGTGGTAATTTTATTGCATCTAGGGATGATTTCCATATGGATTCTCTGCTTCATGTGGCAGTTCTTCATGAACTGTCTCACTGGCTGACAGCACACAGATTGCAGGACAAAAGTGAGATAAATTTTCTGTGTGCTGGTCAAAGAGAGGGTGAAATGGTTGGTTTTCATCTTAAGGGAACTGAGGCAACCAGGGTCAAGTCCAGTACAAATATGGCACATCCTTCTGCAAAGATGCTGAGAGTAGCACCTATTTCATGGTGCTGGGTTTTCAAAAGGCAGACTTATGATTTTGGGATTTCTGCTTTTAACTGATGGTGCACTTACAACACAGTGGAAGAGCCCAAGGGCTTCTGTAAGCTTCATCTCTGTTTTGGACATATTAGCTTCAGCCAGCTGGGTTTTAGCCACCTGAAAGTAAGCTGATTATTGGGGAAGCTTCAAACTCATCTATGACATGTCAGGAGACTATGAATTTTAGGCAATAGACTTCAACTCATACAAGTTATGAATTGAAAACTATACTGCCTGGAAAGAGAAATAGAATATGCTAAAATGTACAGGGAAGATATACCATTTCATCCCAAAACCTTTGAATTATTCTCTTGAATGGAATGGTGGAGGTACAAAAACTTAAAATATTCACCTGTTCTGTTTTGTATTTTTAGGCTTATATTTAAAAAAAAAATCTACAGGCACCAGATGGACTGACTCCACCCATCTGTAACTTTGTAATGACCATGGAGATACACTCAGACCAAGAGCCTGCATGTTTCCTGATCCTATTTCTGAGTTGGTATCTAATCCTTTAATGATTTCTGATGGCTAAGTAATTGCTACAGCCCACTGTACTTTGTTTTATTTTCAGTAAGAAATGTGTGCTGTAGTCTCAGAGTGTATTGGATACCATTTTCAGAAGCGTACACTTCACTGGAGGTCTGTGCCAAGTCAGTGGTTTTGGGACAGTCCACCAACGCAGAATGCCTTGCATGTGTAAGGAAGACCAGCACCTCCCTGCAAGTACTAAACAATGGTGGGATTCCTTCAAACTACCAAGGCCAGTTACCTGATTAGTAAGGCCATCTACAACTGACAGAAGCAACATTTTACCTGTTCAAAACTTTCCATTTTAGTCTTTCTTTACATAAAAATGTCATAAAAATGCCAATGAAACCCTATCACTTGGTGAAAGGTGCTACATGTCCCTGCCATTATTCTTAGACAGTAACAAGCAAGAAAATATTTGGAGTTTTTTTCCCCTATTTTAAAGGTTCCATTAATATAGACAACTGAGATCTCCCTGAACGGCAAATAATCATATTAATTAATGATCATGTGAAACAAAACACAAAGAAAACATACACTTCAAAGGACTATTCATTTGTATGTGAGTGTCTGTAACTCCAATGGAGACATACGGAAGATGCACTTATAAACAAGAGGGAGAATACGTTCACCATGATGGACAGAAAAAGGCCAGCCTGGAAGAAAGAGGAATGCATAGAGGGATTTTAAGAAGGATTACAGATGCCGGTGGCAACTGCACTCAATAAATTATAGTTAGATCAAAGAAAAATAGAATGCTTTGATAAGAGATTAAAAAGTGCCCTTCTCAAATGTACAGTTGTAATTAAAAGCAAATAAAATTACATTTTAACTCTATACTCAAGGTATTATTTGTTTTTTCTAGTTATATTTATAAATTACTTCTGGAACCCGGGGAAAAGACAGCTTTTTAATATCTTCCTTCTGTTACAATCAGCCACCAAACAAACCTGCAATCATTATTTTCATGCATGTATCAAAAGTTCTGATGGGGGACAAGGGCTTTGAGTGCAGGTGTTATAAATTTTAGAAAGACTAGGTGACATACTGCAGCAAAAAGATGAAGAGAGAACCCAGAGAGCAAGGCTGCTGCTTTCTTTGAGTTGATAGCTAAGTATTTACCAACTTGTAATAAAGAGAAAAGCAAAATTGGATTTGCTTTCATCTATTGTCTAGAATAATTTCTTGACCAAGAACATAATGCACATGTGCACTATTGCTTATACAGCTTAGTAAAGCAGTTCTTTGAAAAGTCAGTAGAAAATTAAGCATTAAAGTCATAAGTTATTACAAATGTGAATATGCTTTCATCATGTTATATGAGATGTAAAAGTTGCCCTCTTTTTTTCTTTTTTTTAACTTACAGCTAGCATGGGAAGATACCTTTCGACTGTTTCCCTTCAGCAGCACAGAAGCAGGCACCCCAACATGCCTTCTTCAGTGACTGGGACCACAGAACTATTTGCAGCTGCTTGATGCTAAATTCAAAGCAACTCAAAACTGAGCATTTTAGTGCTGCAGTTGTCTAGAAATTCTGTCCTTGGAAAAATCACCTTCACATGACTACTCTTTATTTTTAAAAAATTGTTCAGACAGTAAAAGTCAAATCTGGCATGATGGCCTTATGTTTTTCATCCAGGAACTGCTTCATCTACACATTTTCCGTCTGAAGGTTAAAATTTACCATTTTCCCCCACTAGTTTCTGGTTGTACAAATCACAAGTAGAAAGTCTTGCAAAGTGCTTTTATTAGTAGACTTGACTTTCTCAATCAACTGGCACTGAGGGGCCTAATGTTTTACCTGGGATTAATTCGTTTGGTTCAACAGGCTGGAGGTCTGCTTCAGAGCACTGTGTTACTGTGAATGATGCTGAAATGCCTTGGGAGCTCATTCCTCCCAACACTTATTGCTCATAAGAAGACGCTTTCATCCTCTCATCAATAATTTATAGTTGGTGTAGAATGTGGTGCTCTTCCTGCCTTAAAAATCCTTAGTGAAAAGAGCGTCATTCCCAATCTCATCAGCACTAAGCTCTACAGGTTTGCACAAAATCTCAGTCATGAAGCTGAGGGAAGCATGGATGCATGCTGTTGGGATTAATTTCTGTAAGTTTTCCTAGAAGTGGTATTACAGAGTCTGTGTATGAAGTCTGTGTTTGTGAGTCTGGGAGAGAGGCTGCACATGGCAGTAGCCCTCAAAACTCAAATGACCACTGTAGGACATAGAATAAACCAGTAGTGATCATAGTGCTGGGTAGATGTTCAAAACACATGGCAGTGCTTTATTTTGGCCTTTTTTGGAATACATTTTTTCTCTTGCTGCTGATTTATTGATTAACTGGCTTTTGGTCAAAGCAACATCTCTTCTATCTTCCATCTGTGCAAGTCTCTAGGTCACCTGCTAGGGATTTCTTACAGGAGGTGACAAATGTCATATACATCTCACGTGAATGTTTTTTCCCCCAAAAGATGGGGGAAATATTTTTACTGATTTCTGTGATCAAACTCTGAAAGAGGAAAGCCCTAAAGGAAATTGTGAGGATAACCACAAATTCACCTGTACCTGGGTCTGACCTCAGCAGTCTGGCATTCCGAGGCACACATGTAAACATAAGAGTTCAGACTGTGAACATGTGTTTGGCCTCTGACAAATAAGGCTCAAGAATACTGAAAAATAAAAGGAAAAAGATTTTCTGTACCTATTTGAGTTGGAATTCAGAAAAAGTTGTAGTCAGTGAGAGATGCCCAACACTTCCTTGCTTCAGGAAATCCAGGAGCCCAGTGGAGTTTAGACATACAATGTTTCAATATTTCTTTTCCACTTTCTGTCAACACTAAGAACTGCAGAGAAACTGTATGAAGAAAACAAAATAACTAGCCAAACTGTGCTATGTTTCACAAGCTGCAGTTTCTTGGCAAAGGCCCTGGTGATTTCTCATTTCACCCAAACCAGTTCTCTGACTCATGCTGCTTAATGGGAAAGCAATGCCTTTTCCCTTCCTCATCACGCACCACCATATGAAAACATAAGGTTACTCAACAGAATTTACTGGACACTCACTTGAAACAGACACAACCCAGTGGTCTGAATCCAAGTGTCAGAGAAGGCAGTGGCCTCTTCATTGCCATTCAGGCAGGAACCTCTGGGGATGTATTCACTCCTATGGTCACCCAGCCACAACCCTTGGCCATCGGAAAAACTGGGCACTGGCAAATGACAATGCCCTTCAGTATCTCAGTTTCTTAATTTTTCTCTCGTATCCATGAGGAAAAGGAAAGTATGTATTTGTTTTTACGTTTCTTCACCGTGGAATTTAGTGTTTCATTTGGGTTAATGCTGTCCTGCATTCTGTCCCCCGATGCCCTAGGGAGAGAAAAAAGAAGGAACTTCCTGCTCTTTCCATGGTTTTAGAGTGAGAACAGCCTATGCCTACACTGTCTTTGCCACGCAGATGGTTTAAAAAACATGAAAAAAGAAGCAGAGCTCATAGAAAATTTCCCACAGAGTATGTGAGCTACATATGGGCAGAGCTTCAGGAGGAACTGGCTAGTCCTGGTCACAGCCCAGTCACTTCTCTAGCTCCTTTGGATAACAAGAGTTTTTTTGGGGAAAAGGCCTACCCCGTGGTCTGCTTATCCAGTGGGCTGTGGTGTGAAGATGCCTTTGCTGAGGCAAAATAGCTATGGGGAAAACGTTTAGCGTTTTCCCTTGTGGAACAGCAACTTACTAAAAAAAGTGTCTGCAGATGAATACATTGCACTTTGTAGACCGAGAGAAACCAACTTAGATCATTCACTCCTCTTTCCTCTTTTTGCATGCACTCCCTACACTTTCTGAACCTGAAATGAAACAGAATACAGAAACCCCATGCCAATTTCATAACAGACTACTGTAAAACTTCTGTGTTACAGAAGGGTACAAGGTTTTTTCCAAATTCATCATATGACATAAATTAGTCTCTGATTATGAAACTTAAGAGGAAAAGATGCAGTTGGGGTTTTTTTCTTTCCTTTTTTTGGTTAGTTTTTTACTTAGTCTTTTCTCTAAAATTAAACTCAAACCTCTCTTTTAGTATATGTTATATACCTATAACAAACTGACAAAAAAGAGAAAATTGATTTTCTTATCCTATTTGCAGTCACAGAAGTCCTTACCCTCTAGTTCCAAGAGGATGACCAACATATGACGTAATGTAATTCCAAACTTGCATCAATGTTTTTCCACCCTTACTGGTATTATAGGAATCAAAAGCGATATTTGTTAAAAATAGCTTGGATAAAAATCCAATGATATCTTACTGCCAATGAAACCTTACCTCATGAAAGGGGAGAGATAGTTTTTCAGGAAATTTAATGTGAAGCAGATTTACGCATTTACATTTTAATTGCAATATGTTAAAAGCAAAAACAAAACCCAAACCAATAAACCCTTTCTCCCTGAAATGAAAACATAAAGGTTTTTTTTCCCCAGGTAATAAGGATTTTAAAAAGCTCCTCTGTTTCTAGCTGTTTCTAACATTATAGTGGATATGGTTCCAGTAAATGAGAGAGAGGCTGCTATACCTGAGTGCACATCTTATAAGAGTTGTGACACACTGCTGTTTTGCTAAGAGATTACAAAATCAATGTTTTATGAAAACATTATCATATTTTAAAGCAAAATCCATCCAATTCTTTATCACCTTGATTCCCTGAGCTCCCTTTTACTCACAAGAAGCAGGAATCTCCCTCAGGTAGAGCATCCACTTGGGTTGCATCCAAAGATCTCACAGGCCAGCTTCAGTGCCAGTAGAGCAGAGAAGCTCCTTTTAATTTTTTCTTAGCTCCCAAGATGTTTTGACTGTCTGAAAATGATGAAAGAGTTAACAACAGGCTGGTTGACCTGACTCAGTTCCCGGAAAACAGGGGAAGAGTTAGCCAAAGCTTTATCAAGAGACAATCAGACACATTAACATGAAACGGATGCCAATCTGGGTGGCTGGATGCAAAGCAAATCTTTTTTAAAAGGTGTCTGTAGAATGAAAGGTCTGGTTGAGAGTAGCATTCATGTTAATGCAGTTTAGTTGCGTCTTGCCAAAGGCATTTCATTTCATGGCATATGTTGGTATGATTAAAAAGCATGCATTGTATGGAATTAAAAGGATGCACTCTGGAAGAACTAAAAGTTGGCTCACTGACAGATTGCAAAGCAGTGAGAGTAATGAGTGGAACTATTTCCAGCAGATTCCCACAAGGATCAGTTCCTGGTATAACATCGTTTAGTATTTTCATCACATGTCCAAACAACGATGTAAAATCAGTCCCAAGATGGTTGGGGGCTGGAGCACTCACTGTCTGAGAAACGGGAGGAGGGCTGGACTTATTAATCTTGGAAAAGACAAGGTTTCAGGGAAAGTAAAAGCAACCTACAAGGAAGTTACAAAGAAAGTAGAGCCAGGCTCTTTACAGAGGTTTGTGGGAAGAGAACGAGACGTCATGATCATAAATTGAAAGTGGGGAAGTTTCAACTGTATACAAGGAAAAAGAAATCGTTATAAGGATACTCAGACATTGGATCAGGATGGCCAGGGAGGTTATGAAATCTCTTTCCTTGGAGGTTTTTAAGATCTGACTGGATGAAGCCTGGAACAATCTTACCTGAATTCAATTTTGACCTTGTTTTGAACAGAAACTTGGACTAGATAACTTCCCAAAGTCTCCCCTTGGGAGGAATGTAATTTGGTTGATTCTGCCTGGAGCGCAGTTTGTGAATCCTGTTGGATAACTACTTCAACATGTGCTCTAATATAAAGCTACAGGGAAAAGCAACTCCTGGGTGTTATTTGGTCACTGTTGTAAAGAGCCCCACACAAAACACAACATCTTTGCAGAGTGGAATTCCTAAAATAGAAGCAGCCTGTTGCAAGTGACCATCACTTCCTCAGGTACAGCCTGTGAAGTCTTGCAGTGATGCTCTGCAGTGTCTTCTGAGCTGTTGCTTTTGCTGTGTAAGAGGAGAAAAGGACAGCTAGGATCTGGATTTTGACCTGTGCATGCTATGCAGCTTTCAGAGGGATGTTTCTATCACCCAAAACGATGGCAGCCCCTTAACAGAGAAAAAAAGGCATTGCATTACTGGGATGACAGGGAGTACTTAGGAGCTTTTGGGCAAAGTTATACCAAGATTCAGTAACTGGAGGCTTTAAGTTAGACAGCATGAAATTCTAAATAAAAACAAAGTTTAAAAATGCCACAGCTTCTGCAGAGCAAAGATGAATTCGCTCTAGTTGCTATTCAAAAGTACTGGCCACGTTTTACTGGAGAGCAAGTGACCAGTGCTGGATCATGACTCAGGTGGCCAGGATTTGCAGGCAGGCACTCACTGTTCTCTACTTTGAGCACTTTCTTGCCTGTCTTGGGGTTGTTCTGGAGTATTTCTGAATTGCAGAAACCTTTAAGACAACTGCACACTTCCACAGAAAGCTTTTTTGCAGAAGCTGAGAGAATAATGTACATCATCTACCACACACAAACGTAGTCAGAGGTTACATGAACAGCATCAGCACAGGTGTGCTGGAGCAGCAGGACCCTGACCTACATTACTAACTAGAAAAGCAAGCAGCCAGCAGATAAACCCATTTGGCCACTGATAACAACCCTTCTGATGTGTTTTGCTGCACTTCCTTGTTAGCTGAGATCCATTAAGATGAATAATCTAGATTCATGTGTTGTAGAAATGTCATTATTATAAAGCTCACTGCCTCAGATACATATAAATACCTTGTTTTTAAAGAGAAATCACAGTTGTACTTTTTTCTGTTATCTGAAATCCCCAACCCTTATGTAATTTGAAGAAGCTTTTTTAAAGCTTATTGCAAGTGATGCAACCATTGACTCATTTCTGGTTTGAGTTTTGACACCAGAGAACTGTGTTGGCCAGACCAGGAAGCTGATAGACTACAAATTCTTTGTTTCTTCAATAACAATCTGATGAAATAGAATTGTAACCTCATCTTTTAATTCAATAATTTCTTACATTCTAATTTTGTACTTGACTAGCTTAATATTCCTAGGTCAAAAAGCTTTGTGGGATTTTTTCCTCTGAGAAGACATTGTATTTCCCTTTATCAGTTTTAGACACAAAAATACACATTAATAAGTAATCTCTAAACAGATAATGTAGCAATTCCCTCACCACTTTAGAAAAAGCAGTTAGATACATATATTGCTATGTTGAAAAAGTTAGAACATGAGTGACATAATTATCATATCATAGTTAACTCATTCCCAAATGAGTTAGCTTTTTGACAAAAGTATCAAAAAGTATATGTTAGAAAAATAAAAATGTTTCCTGCCTTTTTTGGAAAACCAACAGCTAAAGAGAAAGAGGAGGAAATAAATGCATTTCTTGCAATATGCAATTATATACTGCTCTGTTGCATGTGGATACATGAGGCATGCTGGCTGCTCTCACCTACTGCAAAATAAACAAACCATTGCACACCAACACCTCACTAATCCAGGAGAAGAACCTGTGGGTTACTACTGCTTCTGTGTACATTGGTTATGGATTTTTTTGACTGCACACATGTGGAACAGAGTTTGCTGGCTCAATAACCCCTTAGGGTGCATAACCACTCCCCAGCAACCAATTTCTTAATACCTTCACTTACTTAGCAGCAGGAAAAGAACAACAGGCAGCCAGGCACAGTGGCATCCAAGGGCAGCATCTGTGGGTGCACAGACAGAGCCAAGGGCAGAGTGCTGGAAAATGTAAGATAGACAAGTTGAGCAGTGTCACCATTGAGAACACGATGGTCACACACTTGACAGGAGGTGGCAATATCGTTTGTATCACACATATGTTCACTCTACCATTAGTCACTTAAAAAAATGAATTACAAACATTCTTTACTCTTGTCGGACATTTCCTTTTTGGTAGCAGGGAACAGGGTGTGCCACAGTATTCTCCCTGTCATGCTGAGCCTACTGTCCTTTCACAGTTTCTCTGTGAAGGGTTTTTGTGACAATATCCAGTTGCCTCACACCTTGCAGATGATTGCTCTGCCCTTATCCTTCAGTGGAGTGGCACGAGTTTTTGAGATTCCTGTTACACATCACCCACTGACCATCTGCTATTTCCACCTTAACGAGAAATCACTTGATGAAAGGTGATTGAGTGGTTACCGTCCAGTACAAGGTTACAAGCTCATTATACTACTTCCCCCTCCAATATTAAGCAATAGTGATAAGCCAAGAGTCTTAGCTGATACAAATCAGTGCATTTCTGCTATTTCAATGGTGCTGTCTTTGTTTACATGACATTTAGCTTAAAAGCATTGACTGTTAGGTTAATTTAGATCCCAGCCTTTGGTTAAAGTGGGTTTCTGGGTGCCACTATTCTAAAATAGAAACTTGGGATAATCAAGGAATATTCTATTTTTTATTATTCTTTTAGTCATCAGGGATGGGATGCTTTAAAGATAAATAAGCTGTGGTGTTTTGGTAGCACTCATGAGAAGTTGGTTTCTGTTTCCTCTCAGAGCACTGAGGTTTCCTGTAAAGCTACTCTGGCTCTGGATTTATATACCATTTGCAGAGGAAGAACTATCCACTTACAGTTTCCACTTTAGGTTTTGCTGAGTCAGTTTTGTCTATCAGGATGTTTTAAAAAAAAAAAGAAAGTAAAAAAAGGGAAAAGTAAGCTTCAAAGAAAACGAGTCCAGAGGAAGCTCACAGTTCCTTAAACAATTTTTGTTCTAAAAGCAAACCTCTACATTTCTCTTTCTGCATGGGGTCCCTGCTGTGATCTGTTTCCACTAAACCAGAAGCAATCTATGCAGCCATCCTGTTAGAGTTGTGGATTTCAAGACAATCTTCCAAATAAGAGTCACAGAACTGAACAGATTGAGGTAAGCTGTTACAACACAAGAAAAAGCCAGAGCTGCCTCTTGTCATAGAGACATTTAGCAGGAGTACAAAACTGCCGTGAAAAAAGCCTGGCAGTGTGATTCAGAACATACCACTAGGGGGGAATGATAGCGTTGCTGTACTTCAGTTTGGAAAAAAATGTTCCGAAAGGTTGTGTTGCTAGCACATATTCTATTTTAGTTCTGGGCTTCATCCTCTAATGTCATATATATTCTGAGTGGTAAAGGAACCACCTGATGTCCAGCTTCATTTCAGGGAAAGGGAGGGCATAGGTATGATGGGCACTAGAAAACAAGTTTGGATGTACTCGGATTACTGGGGGATAGTTCAGAGGAGAGACACCTTGAAAGGTCAATGTCAGGAATGCAGCATGCTAATGATGCTAATGATATAAACAACACCCGAGATAGGTCTTGGTTTGGTGGAGCACTTATGTACATGTCGTACTTGAAGCACCTGAGCTGCTGTATTCATTTCAGCCAGGTGACCTGCGTGTCTCACCAGACAGGAGCTCCAGCCATTGCACAATCACAGAACTGATGCTTCTTGGCATTTATCCACACTCTTTGAATGCAAAGATTAGTGCATCTTCCCCTTATAAAACTGCTTTCTGCTGGTGACCATTCTCCTGATTCCAGTTGACTCTGATTCACAGCATAAGAAAAGCTTTCCCAAAGGATTCAATAGCTCTTTTTCCCCAAAATGCACACATCATTTGCACATATTTGCGTGTATCTCATCCTAAAAAATAATCAAATCGCTTCTGGGCCCTTATTCTCTCATACTGAGAATGAAAATATTGCCTGAGAAAACAGTATAAAGTTTTCCTTTTTCTTCCTTTTGCATAATAGGACATAACTTATTATTTGGTTTATAATCATTGACAAGGGTCCAGAAAAATGCAAATCTTACTGTTTTGATATCTTATACTGATTGTAATTTATTATGTCATAGGCCCTTTTAGCACCAGAGACATCATTCTGGTATAGTAATCCCTTCAGAGAATACCTTCCAACAAATATAGAAGACTGTCATCATGATGAGAAAAAGCCTTTCTCCTAAAAGTGTTTCTCATCCAAGTATAAATAGCAATGCAAATAATGGCTTTCCGAGACTTTAGAGGTAATAATCCATTTATCAGGAAGATATTGGTATGAGCATTGTACATAAGCCACTTACCCTTTCCAGTGTCTTACAGTCATCTGAATGTCAATTTAAAAAAAGGAAAAAGAAGAAGATTAAGTTATAATGCTGCTGTATCAACAGACAGCTGTCCTAGTGGGCACTGGGAGCACAGGATGGCTGGCATTGCTGAGCAGTGCAGTCATTGCCAAAGGAATGATGAGCTCACATTTCATTCCGATTCCCATACTGGTGTGGTCAGACTGTGGGGCTCTCACCCCTCCTCGCCCAGCTGACGCCCCTGCGCTGCCTCGACACCAGATCTGGCTCGTTAACGTGTCTGGAATGATCGTGAGCCACCGCTCAGCTGGCAAGCGCGAGGGGCATACTTGGATTCCCAGGTTGGAAGATTATCTCATTCAAGCCCAGTTCTCCCCAGGATATATAAGTGCCGTGAGCGTGGTGGTCCCTGCAGAGCTGGCCTGAGAGACAGACCCTGGCAGGTGTTAGCACACAGGAGCACAGCCTTTGGACACCAGCAAACATGACGATGATGATGAAAGTAGAAGAGCTGGTAGGTACAACCTTCTTTCATTTATTCACAATTACTTTTCTTTCTAGACTGTCATCAGATCAGGCAGAGAAAGAGGAAATTTGTGGATCACTGATTTAGCAGGTTCCCAGCATAGCTGTGCTCTAGGTGCAAACCCTTATATAGTTTGTTATATTATTATATTTTCATTTTAACTTTTCCTTGGAAAAGGGTCTCACCACAGACACAACCACATAGCTGTTTGGATTGGGCATCAGAGCACAGTTCGCCAGGAAAAGACCAACCAAAACGTAGCTATTTATTAGTCTTTGTCCTTGATTTTATTTTATATTTTTTAGAAGTCAGTAATCTAATGATCACACTGAGTAATTCCAATATAATAAGGGGCTGGGACAACATATTAATGCAGGAAAACTGCAGTATTTTATAATACTAAATGAACAGTTTAATAATAGTATTGGTTTCTAATCATAAACTAACAGTTCCTACAGCCATGCTGCTCATGATCTAAAAGAACCTTTGAAAAATGATGTCTAGATCACAAGTAATGGGACATTCCACTGCAGGTGTCAGACTAAGAATGTCTGATCTGATTGGGAAACTGGGAAAAAAGAAATAATTCAGTGAAAACACTGCTTTTATTTTCCTGGATGGCTATATTAAGATACAACTGCCTAACTAGTTAATGCTGTCTTAAATTCTTTGGCAAGGTTCTGACAGTTTCTTCTGTATTAGACTCTATAACAAACACAATTTCACTAGGTGATCAAACAGAAAAGCAGTCTAGGCCACATGAACCACCCTAAAAATACATAACAGCCTCTACTAAGTTTAATAAGTTATCTCTTTGTACACACCTTACTGGGCATCAGAAATACTTCTGAAAACTACTGAAAGCTGTGCTGCTGCATGGTACCACATAGCTTCTGCCATTCTGCTATAAATGGGACTTTGGTACCAACACCAATGGATAAAACCAGCCTTGAAATTACTCAGCAACCAGATTTAACTGCATGGGAGATGTGCCCTCGCCAGTGGCACCCACTGCTAACCCAGGCACAGGCAGAAAGGCCTGCCCTGGCTGTCACACACTCCGAGGAAGGGCAGGAGCCAGGTGCAATCAACCCTAGGCAATCCATGCTCCCAGGTGATGGCTACTGCAGTCAGGAAACCGCTGATTGCATTGTATCATGTTTGCATTTACAGGTGACTGGGAAGAAGGTGGATGATAAAGAGACTGGCAGCTTCCTCCCTGAGGACTTCAAAAATGGAGAGTATGAAGCTGCTGTAAGATTAGAGAAGCAGGAGGACCTAAAGACAGTCCCTGCGCACTCATTGACCCGAGGTGATCTGGCTTATGAGAAGGAAAAAAAACTAGAAGCAGAGGTAGGCTCTTGGGTTTTATGCTTGGATTTTTACCATTCTCTGTGCATTTCCTGCTGCAGTCCTTGAAGTTTTGCCTCTCTCTGAGTTAGAAATACATGCATGGTGAGCTAGAAAAATCCTTAGAGACCACCACGAAAGGAGGGTGCTCTAAAGTCCACTGAAGACCATGGAGATCTGCTCACATCTGTAACCTGTGGGGCAGAACCCAAAACACCCCCTACACTGTCTGCCTGAAACAGTGAGGGCTCCTGCTGCCCAGGGGTCACCTGCTGCTGGCTGTAAGTGAGGGAGGAGCAGTCAGAGCCAGTGAGACACCTCCAGCTTGCACACCTAATGATTGCTACTGAAAATAACTAACCCACAGAAGATGGAAGAGTGCATTTCTGAAGCTTTATTTACTGTGAAAATGTTCTTTTTATGAAAACACGGCATTACACTTACTAGCACATTTGGGAAGAACACTTACAAATGAAACTCATACTGGTCTACAGAAAAGTACCATTTTCTATTCCTGGAGCATAACAAGCCTCCCTAGATCCCTATGAACTGATGCTTTTTTCCCCCAAAACACAGTAGCTGTAATATCTTTAATTTCTTTTTGTGAATAAGCAATCGACTGGCCTAAAATTTTAAAGTGATTTGGAAATGATAAAATTTAGCAGGGGGAATAAGACTTTGTTCTTAAAAATGAAGAGTGAGAAAGTCTCAGAAACATTAGGATAAAAATTACTTCTTAAACTTCAACAGAGACATCGTTTCTTGCTATAGAGGTTTTTTTGAGTTCCTTCAAAGTAGGTTCCTAAGAACTTTGTGGGTTTCCAGTTGATCCACAGTCAGCACAATTATTTTCCATTAGGCCAATGATCTGCTGATCAAACCACAAACACAGAGACCAATAAAAAGAAGAGGTGGAAATAACTTGAATAAGAATTCAGTTGACAAAACTATACTATATGACAGGGCGTCACCAATGTATTTGCCCTTAATCACCCCATGGGCCAGAATCTGTCATCTGTATTCACCCTGAGTTACCCCTGTTTGTGAATGTCCTTCTGGAGTCAAGAACACCTCATGGGATCTCAGTTGAGGCAACACATTTGCCCTTGGTGTCAGCAGTGTCCCACACTGACTTCATGCCCAGATGCTTTTTACAAGCAGGTTTGGAGAGGTCTTAAACATTTATGGAACTGCCCCACCAAGGACACTGAGACCATTCCTTGCGGCTTCCCAAAATGTAGCACCACTTGCAGACTGAAATGCTAAGATCATTCTAAACCTTGTTCTTCACTTGAGGGTATGTTTTTAAGCAAAGAGAATTAAGTTCCAATAAATTAGGGGCTATATTACTAAAAAATAGTGATTAAAGAAAATAATTTAGTGGAAGTCAGATGAAGCTGAAGGAGCTTTCCAGCTCTCATAAGCAGCACAAGAGATTTTTTAAACTGTTGTACCAGAAGAGACTGCAATGCTGCTCTGACTCCTGGTCTAAATTCATATCACAATAAATGGCTCAAGATGAAGTTAGACAGAGGTCTAATGGCATATAAAAAAAACTACAGATGAGGTAGAATTTCTCACATAGTTAGCAACTTATTCTAATGCTCAATTAGCCCTATCTGCAAACAAGAAAAAAAAATTTAAAAAGACAATTTATTTCAAAGTTCATCCAGTCTTAACTGAATTCAGCTGAATAGTATCACATTGCTGTCCTGCCACTCTGAAAGGGAGAGGTGGTCACACAGCTCAACTTGCTGCCTTCCCTGATTTATTTCAGCTGAAGAAGAAGAAATTAGAGGCCAGGTCAAAACTTGAAAACTTGGAGGATCTTGAAAAAATTATTCAGCTGAAGAAGAAGAAAAAATGCAAAAAAGTGAAAGTGCCTGTTATAAAGAAACCTGAACCAGAAGTTATTGTAAGTTACTTCAAAGTACCTTATTCTGGGAAAGCATTAATGGGAATTTCTGCCACACACATTTATGCTGTCTATATTCTTTCTATCAGACAGGACCCGTGGATATTCCCACATTCTTCAAAGCTGCACTAGAGAATAAGTTGCCAGTAATTGAAAAATACCTGTCAGACAAAGGAGATCCAAATGTCTGTGATAAGGTACAGTCTCCTTCCTAAAGCAAAGCCTTCTACAGAAGAGAGCAAAAATAACTTTTACCATGAGGTTTTGTTGATTCCACTCTTACGAGAAGAAAAAAGTGGTGGGGGAAAGTAAATAAATGCTGGAAGTTTTGTAGATCATGTTTTCTACTGGCCACCGAGACCCTTCAAAGTCATATTAGCTCAAAAGAGTCTTTATATTTAAAAGAAAGATGTTGCTGCCCAGGAGAACCTGATTTTCTCTGACAGATGATCTTCCAATGCTACAGAAAAAGAGATAAGAAAATTGTCTGCAGAACAACAGAAAAAAGTGGCTACCCCCGTACTCCTCACACTCATGAGCTGCATTTGCAAAACAGTGTAGCATGTTGGATGGGGAGCTCAACAACCATCATTTAAAATTTGGCTGCCATACTGCAGATACTTCTCCCATCCTTTAACATGCTGGGTAGGCAGCTCTCAGCTATCAGGTTGCTATTAAATTTTAGTAGATTTCAGGTCTCAAAAGTGTTAGCTCTTTAAAAGGAATCAGCATAGAGTATGTATTCGCCATCATTCTAGGGATGACGGGAGGAGAGATTTAAAGGTATCTTTGTGCCATATGCAATGTCTAACTTTGCACTGTTTCAATCGCCAGTACAAACGCACTGCGCTGCACAGGGCATGCTCTGAAGGACATCTAGAGGTGGTGAAGAAGTTGGTGGAAGCTGGAGCCCAGCTTGAACAGAAAGACATGGTATGCACGTCCACTCACACCTTTTTCCAAAAGCTGCTCGTTGTTTTCTGCGTGCTAGGAGAAGCATTTATAGAAGTGCTTCTTGTAGAGGAGGAATGTTAAAAGGCCTTACAATGTCTTTTAAGTTTATCCTTAAAATAATGTTGAGAAGAGGTTTCAGGAGGGAGTGTCTGCCTCCCTGTGCCAAAATGGTTGTTGGAAAACACAGGAAGCACTGGGCAGCAGAGTGCCACGAACAACAAAGCCTGCAGTAAGGTGAGAGAGCTGAGGTGAGGCTCCCACCTCAGCCTGCTGAGGTGCTGGGATCGCGCTGTCCCACACAGGCATCCAGGGACATTTGCCACCAGGACTGCAAGGCTGGGCTCGGGAGAGCTTCTGCTCCTCTGGAATGCCAGCCACAGGGGTTCCTCACTATCGACAGCTTCTGCAGCTGTTTCTTTGCTTCTCCACTCTTTGTTCCTTTGCTGAACAGCTGGCACTGGCCAGCCTTACTGCTCCTTGCTTAACCCAGCAGTGCTCACGGAGGGTGAGAAAGAGGAGGAATGACAGGCAGAGCAGGACCATCAAGGGACTATCCACTCTTTCCAGCACAGCTCAGGGCAGAGATACTGTATCTTGTAGAGGAAAAGAGTTTTAATTCACTTTGTGGACTTGCATAACTCTGAGATTTGTTTGTTTTTTAAAGAAAACTATTATTTTCCTTGAGCTTTATTTTCTATGTATTTTAGAACCCAAAAGGCATTGAATAAAAAATATTAACTAGCACATACCAGCCACATACCTGGCTAAAGATAACTTCTAAGCTCACAGAATAGACAAAACACATCCTCTCTCACAGCAGCCTTGCCAAGATCTCTGTCTTTAGGAGCAATATGGAGGGAGCATGAAGAGTGAGAAATTCACAGTACTGCAGAAATTAGGGCAAAATAAGAAAAGCTGTTACTAGGAACAATTTAGTGATCATACTGAAATGTTCTAGGTTAGATTGCATAAACATTAATTTGGATTAATTTAGAAATTTGAAAAAAATAGTGGTTTTTTAATATAACAATGTATTAAAATACTTTTAATTTCTTTTCACTATTAAAGCTTCATTCTACGGCTCTGCACTGGGCATGCCGGGGAGGGAATCTGGATGTTCTGAAATTCTTACTGGACAAAGGGATAAACATAAATGCAAGAGACAAGGTATGTGCTTCTGGAACTCTGCAGCTTTTTAAATTGCAGATGAAAAGCTGACCCTTACTCGCGGTAGATAATTTCTGGCAGCAGCTTTTGAAGCAGTTTTTAGCCGTTCCATGCCACTGACCGTTTCTTACCCTGGCCCCTCAGCTGCTCAGCACGCCCTTGCACGTGGCTGTGCGAACAGGTCGCTACGACTGCGGGGAGCACCTCATTGCCTGTGAAGCAGACCTCAACGCCAGAGACAGGGTAAGTACCGACCCCTCTTACCTGCCGGCTGCCGGGCAGTGCCACGCTGCTGTGTGCCTCCCCAGCTCCATGAGCCTGCAGGAATCCCTGTGCAGCTGAGGCTGGCGGGAGCGCTGGCCCCGCAGGACTGACGCTGTGGTCCGTGTCTCTTAGGAGGGGGACACACCGATGCACGACGCCGTAAGGCTGAACCGCTACAAAATCATCAGGCTTCTCATTCTGCACGGAGCAGACCTGACTCTAAAGAACTGCGTAAGTAATAGCACAAAATCGAAGTAATTTTAAAATAAGCTTCCCACCAGAGCAGTTCCATAGGTTTCAAGACCGGGAGAGACTATTGTGAACAGACTTAATTGGATGACTTCAGAGCTAATTAAAGCAGAGCTGACACAGGCAAAGTATAACTTGGAGGAGGTCAGGAAAAAGAGGAAAACCCAGTACCTCTTTAAAACCAAAACCCACTATCTGCTACTTAGGCAACATCACACCTTTCTGTGACTTAATTACTCATATCATATATTGAAAAGGTATGTCAGACAGTCACTTACTCTGCACAACTCCTGGGTAGCAGTAGTGTTGCTGGAGCTCTGTGACCACTTGTTAAACGATAGCACTTGACAGACCCTTTCTCCCAAATCCAAACCTAGCAGCAGTAGCATGGGTTTTACCATTGCCAGTCAACGTCTTTGACTGACAATCAGTCAAAACTCCAGGGGACAAGCAAGAAAAGTCACTGTAGCACTCTGTACTCCCTACTCTCTGCCCACTTCCCTGAAGTGGGGCTGCTCCCAGCATTACCCCTCATCAGGGTATGACAGTGATGGAAGGTACAGCCCCAGAGGCCAGGGACTTGCTCTCCCAGACTTTCTCTGTACACAGAAGTTGATCTTACTTAATTCCTGGGGTTCTTACCCTAATTAAACTCTTACCTGAATTCTGAATTAAATGCAAGAGTGTCTTACTGAGATTGCACCTAAATATATTTCTAATCACTTGAAACTAGAACAAAAGAAACACCTGCGTGTTCTGCTGGTCACAGGATTTGTCTAGACCCACTGAAACCCAGGGAGTTTTCATCATGGGTCTGACCAGGACTGGGACTAGATCTGTAGAGCAGAAGTACTCTGACCTCACAGGAGCGAGAGTAAATCTAAGCCTGTTTGTGCAGAAGGGATTCATATTGTGCAGATGCACTGAATAAGTATTTAGGAAAGAACAGGGACTTGGCCATCACTGGAAATGAAATCTTGCTTCCTCTGTTTCTTTTAACCAGGAAGGGAAAACCCCTATGGATCTTGTTCTTCAGTGGCAGAATGGCACCAAAGAGATATTCAACAGCCTGAAAGACAATTCCAAAAAGAGTGCCCATCTAGGTAAATTCTGAAGAGAGAAACCAGACCACGCTCTTTTTGCTGCTTTGAAATGCTTCCCACAAAACTGGATGAAAATGTCCTTGAACATTCATCGAAAAGATTTATGGCACTGGATTATTAGAGGTGCCTTCACTGGAAACAGCAAAAAACCTGCAAAGAAATTGTTTTAAAAGACAGGTTTATTGCTAAAATTCCACTAGCTCTAAAATGGCTTTATTTATTTCTATTTATTATTTATTTATTTTAAAGTAATTTTTAATGATTCTCAGTATTATTTAAGCTTTTTTTCTTATACATACAATTGCTCTAAATGCAACCTCTGCCAGCAACATAAATCCTTTTGTCTTAAATGGCAGAATTTTCAACTATATTAGCAACTTTTCCTCAAGCCTTCCAATAGCTCTAAATAGCAGATACTTGCAACTGTTGCCTTGTCTCACTACTAAAATAACCTGTGAATTGAGTGGTAGTATGTGGAAGAGCAATGGAAGAAGGTATACTGAGGTGCCAAGTGGATTTAATGAAGCAGTTGAGTAATGGTGTTTACTCAGGGTTTGGCAATCGTGGTTGATAATGAGCTCGAGGACAGAGCTCCAACCACCACGCGCCCGTTTGGACTGAAGGATTCAGGTATGTTGTGAAGGTGAGAGGAGAGGTATCAGGGAAGCGATTTTTTTAAAACTAGACTACTACAGAGTATGATAGAAGAATGCAAAATCAGATTATGTATATTTGTAAATTTGTACTGCTTTTTCTGTACATTTTGAACTGATCCATTTCAGATTAAATAAACAGTGTGTTTTTTTATTCACTGGAGTGGATGATGGAGTGGTGAGTGTGCATGAGGCAATTTTGTCTCTCTTTAAAGGAAGTTCACATCTTGACTGCTGCAAAATCCTTAAAAATTAAAAAAAAAGTCTCAGTTGCTGAGTGCAGCCATCCCTTGAGCTACCTCCCTGCCACTGTTAGATAAACACCATCTCTTACTTATTTTGTTGAATGGAAGCACATGTGAAAGCAGAAAGACTATTTTGAGTAGCTAGTAGAACAAGGTTACAGTTCTAACAATGAGTTTGATTTAAAAAACATAATTTCATGGTAAGTCATTACTTACTATGTGGAACACATAAGACAGCTCCAGTTATCCAAGCCAAGAGAGACACTAAGTCCTGTTAGGAAAGACAGACACTTCTCCCTTTGCTTTAGCAGAAGAGGACAACCTTCAGTGCTGCCTGCCAGGACATCATGTCCCATTTCACAGAATCACAGAACAGTTTGGGCTGGAAGGGACCTTTAAAGCTCATCTAATCCAACCCCTCTGCAATGAACAGGGACATTTTCAACAAGATCTGGTTGCTCAGAGCCCTGTCCCACCTGGCCTTGAATGTTTCCAGGGCTAGGACATCTACCACCTCTCTGGGCAACCTGTGCTAGTGTTTCACTACCCTCATTGTGAAAGACTTCTTTCTTGTATCTAAAGTCAACCTTTTTAGTGTAAACCCATTACCTCTTGTCCTATCACAACAGGCCTTGATGAAAATTCTGGAAAAATCTTTCTTATAAGCCTCCTTTAAATACTGAGAGGCCTCAAAAAGGTGGCGCTGGAGCCTTCTAATCCCCAGGCTGAACAACCCCAGCTATCCCAGCACTTCCACACAGAAGTGCTCCATCCTTCTTACCATCTTTGTGGCCCTCTCTGGACACACCCCAACAGCTCCATGCTCTTCCTGAGCTGAGGACCCGAGCTGGACACAGCACTCCCGGTGGGAGAGAGCAGAGAAGAGGGGTATTAGATGCTGTAGTCAGTTAAATTCCTAATTACCTGCGGCGTGGCCTAACAGACAAATCTGCCAGAGGCTGTCACACTCCTTCACCAACCTGTGTCAGCTGGCTTTATGGTCTGGCCAAAGCAATGGCCTGGGCAATATCCTTAGGTGGAGTCACAAGTGGGCAGCAAAGCACAGTTGTTTCTGGAGTGCCAGTTTTGGAGTGAATTTACACAAACCCCACAGGGAAGCAAGCAAAAGGACCAGCTGTGCTGTCTGCAGGCAGCTCTTCTAGACTGAGGCCAACAGCTTCAGACAGATGAGACTTCTCAAACAAGCACCATAACTCAAAAGTGTCACCGTGACAGCCATAGGCTTAATTAGTGAACACGTCCTTCTCCATCAAAATTACAGCACACCTCCCCCTTGCTGCCCCTCACTGCAAGCCACGACTTCCCTGCTTGTTTCTGCATAACTACCCGGACACTGGGAGCAAGCCTCACAGGAGATAGAAATGACATCAATGCTGGCTAACTCAGCCTGTTTATCACCTAACTGAGCAGCAGTTCAGTCATTCACGCACCCAAGTGGCCACAGCAATGTGCTTCAGGAAACAGGGGGAGAAGAAACTCTTCAATCAGCTCCTGAAGCACTGTATCTAATTAAGGGCAAAGAGGCAGAGTTTAATTTTTTTAAGTCAAACAAGTAGCAAGAAGGATCTCAAGCATTCAAAGCCTCCTTCCATATGTTAGTTACCAAACAACCACTGTCACGCTCAAAGCAGGTTATTCTCTGGCCAAGGCAAGATTAATGCGTCATTCAGAAAATTGCACCAAACACATTTTGCTTCTTCTCTGGTTAGAGCATCATTTGAGAGGTAAGTCCATAAATGACAAACTATTTTATGCATATATATATATACACATACACACAAATATATTAAAAACTCAATACCTGTGATAAAATGGACTCAAGTCACAATATCAACAAGTAACAACATACAGGAAACATATTTCATATTTGTTGAATGAAGCAAAAGCTGTTGTGACTTACACCAGCATTATATAGAACTGTTAAGTCTATGAGAACTTCATCCATTCTGCTCAGTCCAGTCACCAAGAGCTCAGAAATGACCCACTGCAGGATTTCTGCTATATTTCACAAGTTTCAACTTCCACTTTTCACCTTTCTGTCAGGCACCAATAGAGAACTGGAATACTCATAGTAAAACTGGCTCAACAGTATCTTAGTACAGTAGTTTACATGATTTTTATATTCATTTAATGAAAAGAAAAACTTCAGTCAACATTTGGAAGAGCTCTGAAAATGCTCTCCTGATTATGTATCTATTTGATTGGTTTTTTGGCAGCCAGATTAGGTTTACTGAGGCATTAAAAGGAAGGAATCTGGAAAAGCAAGAGGCAGCAAAATGAACACGTGCATAGACAACAATTCCAGAGCAGGATGTAAAGAAGGGAATGGTGCAGTAAAGATGATGTGAGGTGGAGGTTGCTCAGGCCTAGGTGAGACAGCTCCTAAACTGCAACTGCAAAATCCCCTGCTGAGCACACATTCAGGGTAACCTTGGGCTCTTCCTTCCCACCTCTGGCAACCACCTTATGGTATGGTTTGGTTTGAAGTGCTGCAGGACACAGATGGCCTCTGGGATATGTATCTGGCAGGTCAGGTCAGTCACTCCTACTGTAACTCGAATTCAAGATATCTCCTAGCAATTGACAAATCCTGGGATCTTCATCATAGCCGTTGATCACAAAACTGAATAGGAAACAACTTTTTTTTTACTGTACTATTATTCTTCTTCACAGGCTACTTGAAGGTAAACCTCATCTACTGGCTTGCAGTTGTACAGAGATGTGTTTAAAACTCAAGAAACCAGAAGAGCTAGACTATGAAGGCACGTGTTCTTAGACATGTTTTTAATAAAAAAGAAATGAATGTGTACTAGTGAAAATTTCCATGTTAGAAATGTTCTGTTGAGTTTGCACTAAGTCCAGGAGACCTAAGGCAGGGTGAAGAGTCAGTCTCCTGACCTTGGCCAGAAGCCCAGCACGACCTTTCTGATGCGGTGAATATCGTTCAGCAGTCCCATCCACACAGCTTTCCTCACTTGAATGCCAGAAGAATAGTTCTTCTGCAGGCTAAGCAAGGCAGTAAGGGAAAAATTAGGTTGGTTGGAGGTTGGAGGAAGACTCAACAGTGGGTAAAGAAGAGATGGAGGCTCCTGTTGACAACTGGTTCAGTCCTCAAGCTTGAGTCTTAGCTTTTTTGCAGGCTGGCACTCCTGTTTCTTCCTCCTCAACTTTGCGAGGCTTCTTCACTGTGTACACCACGCCACAGGCACTCTTTCGAGTTTCTGGAACATACAAGCAGAAGCTGCAGTACCAATACCTCAAATACTCAAATAAAATGCATTTAAGGCATACTCAGTTCAGGTGTCCGTGCCCCAAGCAGAGTTGGACATGTTGAGCAACCAGCCAGTCAGCACACACAGCAGGGAAGCAACCTGCAGGGGCAGGAGCTCAGGATTCACTGCATTACAGAGTGGAGAAACTACCAGGGGAAATACAATGGTGGGTGTAGAATTATAGCAAACCAAGGAAAACTGAGGTCTGCAGGGGCTAAGGAGCTGCAGAGACACAAAACCATAGGAAACCAGGTTTAGTCAGTTCAATAATCACAGAAGGACACATTCTTGAAGCATTGTCAAAAGAATTTCTGAGCCAAACAAACTCTTCTTAAAAAAAAATACTAAAAAATCCATTCACATACCCCAGGACTCTTAGACTATGTGGGCACAGCTGTAGTGGCAGAGGATCCCCTACATACCAAGGAAGTGACTTCACAGAATTCTAGAATTTTATTTACCAAACTCTCAACATTATCATAAAATACTGGTGTGTGATGTTACCCGAATCCTCACGTTTGTCAAATAACCTACTGAGCCCAATCCAATTTCGTAATTACTGGTGGGAAGCTTCTCTGCAAAATTTGAGTTAGAAGAGATTCCCTACAAATACTCTATTAGCAAAGAGGCTCTGCAAGAACCTTGCCAAAATATATTGACTTATTCTGGGCTAGTATCCTCTCTGGGACAAGGGAAATGACACCTGCTATTTAATTTCACAGATAAAGATAGATGACAGGCTTGAGAAATCCCACATAGGTCTGACAAAAATTCCTTCAAACACACTCTGCATCTTTATGTAGGTGAGTAGCAGGCTGGAGGAGAACCTGTTGATTTTGCCATGAGTTTGAGATGAACCACACTGAAGAGTGAGTCAGAAATAATCCACATACTAAAACATCAGGAAGGGACATAACTAAGGTTGCTTCTGTGTACATGCTGCAACAAGGCAAATGCAAAACACATGCATGCCCATTTTTTGAAGTCAGTGACTTTGTTTCTGTCACTGTCAGCAAGATCAGCATTCAAACCTTTCTGAAATGGGATAGTTTCACTATGAAGCACAGCAGGCAGGTCCCTATTCTGGTTAAACCATTTATGACTCATTAATGTGGTTAAGCGAGTCCTCCAGCACAGACAGCACTGATCTGCCAGCATGGCAACAAGGGAAAAGAAAACACCCTTGCCACACAAGCTCCTCTTCATGCACTGGACAAAGAAGCTAAAACCCCAATCTGACTCGCTCTGTAAGGTCTCAGACCTTTTGGAGAATATGCATCAAGAAGAACTGAGTTTAACAAATGCACGTTACTTAGAGGAGCTCACACGTGCTTACCTCCATGCAGAATGGTGGCTCTGCAGTTGGTGGACACAGCTGCCTTTGCTTCGCCTTCTGACAGGCCAAAGAGCAAACCTCTGTCACTGCTGCTCAGGATCAAAACACACAGGAAGCAACAAACACAACAGGGAAGTCTCTCTGCATGGTAGGTTTGCTTACTCTACAAATAACTGGGAATTAGCAAAGCTGTAACTCAAAGTGACATTTTGCATAAGGTTACCCAGAGGCAGAGAAATGAGGCACCCAATTCTCCTGGCTGCAGTTCCCCAGCAGCCCTCCTGGAAAGCTCCTGGCAACGTTGCTTCTTTCCAGACAAGAAGCTGTACTTTTGAAAATAAAAGTCTGTCAATGCAGACATTTTAGATATGCATAATCAAGCAAAAAAACTACCCCACGGAAAATTTCAGTTTTGGGGATAGGGCACTGTCTGATACAAAAGCATTATGCTGACGTTTCCAGCCACCTTGAGCAGGGATGACACCACATCAGTTATGTTAATTTGGGTTGAGCCTGACTGCTCATTTTAAAAGGAAAGAAAACATTGCACATAAAATCCTTCCAGGCCACACAGCCTCCCACACGGTTCTCATGACTCAGAACATGCTCCTTCCCTTCGAGGGACAGGCCAGATATGTGCATCTGGGATGGGAAGAGTAATAAAAATGTATCTGAACTCCTAAAAGAAGGCAAGAAAAGACACTTTCCTTTGTTTCCAGAACACAACCACTTATTTAACATTACATTTACATGTTTAACATTACTTGTTATTTAACATAACATGTAACTAAGGGCTGGAAAATTCAGAATAGAAGTAGTTACTGCTGAGATAGGAACTCCTAATTTTACGTAAATATGATTTTATAGCTTCTGCTACCAAAAATGTGGCACTTCAGAGATACTAAGTAAGAATTTCTTGTTTGGCTCATAGTGTCCATAGATTTTTATGGGTTTTATTAATTTCTCAACTTACACCCACACAACATTAATGCATATCATAACAAAACATTCCTGTAGCTGAACACAAACATTATTATTTACAGTGAGCAGTATATACTTGCTCATGCCAACCCATGACCAAGATCTGTTGCCCCTTCCACACCCAGAGCCCTGATTCATTGACTTGGTCACCAACAAGTACCACTGTGTAAAGTTCAAGGACTGTAAAGGATGAAAAGAATTTCAAAACCACTTTAAACTTTCAAATGTTACTACTAACTGCTGCCTTTGACTTTGGAAAAGGATACAGATTAGCCACGTCGTAAGGACCTCGGAGTTCCAGAGGCTAAAACAAAACAAACAAGTTTGGTTATGTGAATGCCCTCACTTGCAGGCTGACAGTCTGAGCAGGCAGGGCAAGACTATCAGATAGGCAACATTAAATGCTATATAACAGCAAGCTACTGAAGATACTAGGAAATCAAGCAAATACCACTGTTTTGGCAAACAGGGAGAAATCTGAGAGAAAACTGTCATGGAAAAAACCGTAGCAGGAGCAAAAAAGTCCCCCAAAAACCAACAAAACAAAGCAATCAACCAAAAAAAATCCCCAAACCCACAACACAATTTTTTGGTAATGGCAACCATATTTAATGTGTAATTAAAGCTGTATTTTCAGCCACAGATAAATCTTCAAATCATTCTGACAAAAAAAAAAAAAATCTGGGACTTACCCTTTCAGCTGCACCAGATATAACTATGTTCTGGAAAACAAAAGAGAACATTCATCTGTCAGACAGCATCAAGAAATGAAAAAAAACCCAGCAAGACACAAAGACTTTATGAACATTAGCTAAGTTCAGGCTCAGAGCCCCATTAAACATCAGAGTATATGATGCTCTCAGATGAAGTGAACTCTATCAGAGTGGGAATCTTAATCTGGGGACATGATTAAACTCAATTATTGCCCTGTCCCCCACACAGAGAGGGGCACAAACACAAGGCCTCCCTTGCAATTACAAACCTCTCACAGCCAGATAGGAGATGAGTAAGTAGAGCACCTTTTAGAGGGACAGGCTAAGCAGTGTGTCAAGAGCGATGGCATTAAGCAAGCACCTATCAGCCTGTATCTCTCATAGCTGACTTCAAAGTGCCCCTAAGGGTAAAGGAAAAATACAGAGCTGCAGGCACTGTGTTAAGAAGTGTCCCCTTTATTTACACCAGCTGAAAGAGGCCCCATACAAACAACTCACCCCGAGTTGTATCAGAACTGGATTTAGGAGTCCCCAGAAGCAGCTTATGGATAGTGCCTTGAGACAGTTTGGTGCTCCTAAATTTTCAGCCCATACTGTTGGAGTACAACTCAATGCTAAGCTCAGCATCCATGTTGGCCTTGACCATACTCACACTGGTTTATGAAATGTATCCACACCTAGGCAGTGGCTGCCACTTTGTGCCACACACTCATTTCCCTCAACAATGGCACCCCTATGAAAACCACGAGGCAGAGAAATCCTTCTCCCTTCTCTCCCAAAAGGTTTCTGCAGAACAGGTATGTGACTACACAGGGGCTGGCAGATCCCACAGCTCAGCTGCCTGAGATTTTCTGATGTTAAGTTCCAAGGAAGCTCACCTAGGGGGAGTCTGTTTTGCATAGGTGGAAACTGCAGCAGCAAAATCTCCTTGCACCTTTTATGATACTGTATAAAAGGCTTTGGGAATTCTTGCTAGAGCAGGTGAGAATGAGAATTGTGCTGAGGCAGAGACAGACTTTCCCTCTCTGACATCAGTACCACCAACACATGACGCCACCTCTGGTTTCAAGCTGGGGCTTTAGATCCCCTGCCCACACTGCTTTGCTTACCCTGCCACCTCCCTAGCACAAAGAGCTGGGCAGGCACTGGAAGAAGACGCCCTCTCATACAGCTGGAACTCAACAGCAGAAAGACTTATGTGAAAATGACCACACATTCACACTGTGCCCAAGGTTTCCTTGTGTGCTGAGGAGGAGAGGATGGGACAGACGACTCTGCCTTACCATAAGGGACGCCAGAAGCAGAAGCAATATCAAAGTGACTTAACAGCACACATCCTGATGGAGCCTAGAACATTGTTTTTTCTGAATAGTTCACCTTTAAAGCAACTACACTATGGATCCCAAAGGTGCTTTTGAGCCTCAGTAGTGCTGACTGTAAGAATTTGCTGGGAAAATTCAAGTCTCCTGCTCCAAACTGTAGCAACTAATGCCTGTCACCCAGGCTCAAGAAACTCCCAGAGCAGATGCATGAGACATTTCAAACCAGCACAGGTTTGTGGATCACTGCTGTGCATTGGAGATATGCTCTGCCTGGTTCAAAGGCATCCATTAGGGGATGGGTAATGTGAAGGAAGGAGACAAGAGCAGACAAGAAAAGCAGTGCTGGCAAGTGAAAGAGACACAGGCAAAGGCAAATCCAAGGGAAGAGCTAAAGGGAAATACTCAAAGGCAAAACACAATCTCTCCAGGTAAAGCAGACAGCAGCTGTTCAGTACACTGCTCGAGGCAGCCTCCAACTCAGTTACCAAAACATGGGAGGTGAGGGACTATGGCTATGCACACCTTCTGTCTGGCAAGGCAGACGAATCTCTCCTTCATTCCCTGCACATTTTAATGTTTTAAAGACACTGCTCAATGTCAGCACTGAGAACACCAGTAAATTTCGTAAAATTTCTCTGCCCTGCTACAAAAGAGGAATAAAAGGATCCAAAAGCTACTACAGGTTCAGCAACTACACGTTACAGAAGGTGAGAGTTGCATGCCAGGAAGCAGCCTATGGACCAGCCATCCCACATCTCGTTTAAACAAGGGCCTTTACCTCACTGATGGAGGCAAGCTCTCAGTAAGGGCTAATAACCACCTCTGCTGGTCCACAACCTACTGACTCTGGAAGCAAACAACCAAGACAAGCTAGTGGTCTCTTCCAGTGCCTAACAACAACTCATCACGTGCAGCTCCAGCTGCTCCACCTTCCAGGCACAGACTGACAGATGCAGCATGAAAAGGCACTGTACACAGACTGAGCATCCGAACATCTCGCTTGCCCTGTCTGGGACATCAACTCAACTGGTGCTCTCCAATTCACCAACAACCATGGGAGAAGCACATCTTGAACTGCACAGAGGAAAGAGGAGCAACATCAAAAAGGGAATCCCAAAGGAAAGGAGTCTGGTGTGTATAGAAGCCATGTCCAAGTCAGTACTTCATGTCATTAACTGCCAGAGTTGGGCTTCTCAGGAAAGGCTGTGCAAATACTTAATTCTTCTGTAGCACCAAGGAAGTGGATCTGTCTGACCCACCCTGCTGTCCTATAAAAGCTGCCATGCTTGAGGAGAACTGAGGTAATGGTGGATCTACTTTTAATGCACCTTCCAAGCTCTATATCCCACTTCAGATTTTCCAAATCCAGCTGCCATTCAGATGCCAAATCCAGCTTCTCTGGACTAGCTACATGTGGCAGAGGCCATTTACAATACAGACAATGGGAGCTACAATTTCTGGTAACTTTGATATGTATTATGATACGACCCCCTATTAAAAAGCATGGCCTGAGAGGACACAGCATAACAGCCAGCTTAACCTGATAGCCTGGGAGGAGGTAAGTTATGAAAGCAATGAGTTACAGACATCTCAAAGTTACTTCTTCCTTGGGTTTCAGTAGCATGGAAGAATGCAGTGCATCTGACTGCAGCAAAGCCTTGGCTGACAGCCAGCTATCTGCTGGGTCTATTTCGGACACAGAGAATTTACCAACCATTTAACAAAACAGGTTTTCTACTTTTTTTCTTATTGTATTCTAGCCCCCACATTCAAAGTATACAGTCAAAAAAGCGCTTTTGGTCAATCAGAAATATGAAATGAACAATTTTAAAGAAATACATGGATTTCAGTTCTAGTGCAAACCTTAGATGTCTGGCACTTTATCCCCCCTCCATCCCCTTCCAGCTTTGTTTTGGGAATTGCATACCATAACAACACATGGGTTGTTCTGGAAAAAGAATCTAACAGCTTGACAGCTTAAGAAGAAAGCATGCAGTGGTGCAAGACTGGAAGTACCTGGAGCTAGAATGATTCTGTCCTTGTGTTAGTAGGCCAAGATTTAGTCACAGCTGCTAATGCCCCAGCACCAAACTCATTTAAAATGGCTCAGTCTGTACAATTCCAGAAGAATTTGAACTGAATTAATTACCTTGTTTTCACTTTGAGAGCTTACCTTTCCTTTGCAGATCTGCATCAGGCTTATGGCATTTGAAATTGTGTATCTTCTCATTGTAGAGTCTTTGATGGCAGGCGTGTAAAGAAGTTCAAAGTAAATGCCTCGATCTATTGCCTTCACATGAAAGAGAGTGATCAAAAATCAAAAGGAGAGAAGCCTAACAATCTAACAACTGCTGTCTATTATTCATGTAGCTTATTCTCAGTTTAACTGTGTCATATATGAAAAAAATAAGGCAGAATTTTTCCAGTAAGAGCACAGCATAGCATGAAAGGAGAGTGGGGGAAGGCTTCACTGTACACCAGATACATGTGCATAAATCTTGGGACAACAGATAAATGAGTTCAACAAACAAATACCAGCCACTTATTTGTTGCAATTGGCTATCACTAATATATGCATACTATCACAGAGGAGACAGCAGATAACCACTGCTGGTTATCTGCTGTCTTGAAAATTTGAGGAGCCTACTCATCTAGTCCCACACCCTGCTGTAAGAAAGATCACCATCTCCCTCAGTACCCACGTGCAGATGAAGAATTTCTCCTTGCACAAAAGCAGCAATGAGGACCCTTCTCCTGTCTCACAGCATACTCTGGTGTTTGTGACAATGTTAAATAACAGCGAGTCACAGAAGAGGTTTCAAATAGTAATACTGATTATATTTTCAGCTGCTCTGAGATCCTTTGCTATCTGTCACAGTGCCTCACCAAAAGCCTAGTATTCTTGTTTTTGCAAGTACAGAAAGGTTAAGCAACTTGCACTGCCACACAGTGTACCACCATGTAAAGCCAGGAGTTCTTTGCTCCATGGCAAGCCTACATTTGCCTGAAATGATACTCTATGTTTACACAAATATTATTAAAATATGCAGCAATGGTAATACTGTAAGACAGTCCAGTAACTGAATACAGCTGGAATTAATCCAGCTCCCACCCATGCATGACCTCTGCATGCAAGCACAACAGAAGCTATACATGCATCAAATGTTTTACACAGAACTGGCCTGATATCTGCAAACAGGAGAAGCCTGAATTTATCAGAACCAAACAGGTGACGGCAATACACCAATTTCCAGTCAAGGTGATTTTTAACCTCATCCCTACCACTTCAGCTGCTTGCCAATCTGTCTGGCACCATAACAACCAAAACTGACTGCCCCAGGATGCACAAACCAGTCCAACAGACAGACTGCCTTGAAGGTGGGAGTGTGGAAGATGAGAAGTACCTTGCAAGGAAAATGTCTCCCAACACAGGCCTCTAAGAGCCATGCAGCTCCTTACCTACGTCAGCTGCTGGAGTTTTAGGCATCTAGGATATTTTCACACAACATTTCATACAAAATTGTTATTGCAAGTGGAATGTTGAAATACTCAGTTTATAATAAAGTCTAATGTATTATTTTTATTCTGTCTCAGAATTAATTCCAGTTAATTTTGAATTTTTACTCTAGGTCAAACTTTCTGGCAAAAGGAAGAAGTATTACTAGCCAATTCCAAATTTAAATGTTTGAGTACTAAGGACTACATCAGGCAAGAATGCCCATGTGGAACAAACCTTTACATATATTCAGAGGAGAAAACAAGTTCCCCTAAGAGCATGTTCAGATTAAGTTTTCTGGCAAACTCCCAAGAGCAGGCAGAACTATATTTGATGCACTCTGATAGCCATCTTGGGTCCCACAGCACATATTTAGCAATGCCACGTTTGGTTCATTTACCAAGACATTCTTTTGTCCAAGTATGGATGCAATACAGTTGTCTTTCACGTAACCAGCACAACATCCTTCTCCCAAATTAACACTGCTATTCATATTTCCTGTCTTTAAATCAAAGGGCTGTTCATCTATTCTGACACAGCTGCACCATTTCTGGTTTGGGAAGCAGCTTCGTCAGCAATCACACCATATCTCCCTGCTTAGCAGCACAGTGGCCTTAAGGCTCTGTTTCCATTCCTTGGGAACACCACTTCTGCCTTCTTAAGTGGGGGACAGGAGGAGAAAAGAAAGAGCATACATCACTGTGTATTAAATGCTGCAGTGGAGGCCCTGAAGTGAAGGACATTTGAAACAACACTATATATTATGCAAGAAAATAAAAGAACCACTTGGATAGGAATGGTGGGAGGAAAGCGGTAGGGAATTCGACTCAAATTCTGTATTTAATGTCAGTCTAACAGCAAGAAAACAATTTAGATGTAAATTTACCATATTCACGGGGGGCCTTCGGAAGTAGAAGGGCAGCTTTTCTGTTACATTTATGCAGACCAGATCCACATCTAGTGTTGTGCAAGCAATCTACAGCAAAGACATAGGAACAGATTATTAGATATGCCAAAAAATGCATAACCAATTTAAGGTGCACTAATGTTCTCCTTCATTTCTTAATGCAACAAATGTCTCTCCGGGGTGAGTTCAGTTTTAAAATGACGAGGTACTATGCCTTGCAGGTATGCCAGTAGAACAGCAGGGCTCCAGATGCACAATTTGAGCATTTGAGACTTAAAACTAAAGTCCTCCCTTTCTTACAGAACTAATTTTCCAATAAAATAATGGCTGACCCCAAAGCAATACTTACTTCTTTGTTTTTATCTGACAGAGGACTTGCAGAAGCAATGCTGGCTTTTGACAAAGGAACTCACAGGTAATAGAGACCAACCCCAGTTTACAAAGTGAAGAGCCTAGGAACTGCCCCTTGTCCCCATCATGCTCTGCTTCCACTGCAGCACCTGTTTCTTTTCAGGATTAATTACTTTTGCCAGAAACAACAGAGAAAAGAATGAAAGAAAAGCAGAATGTTAGCCAGCGACTGATGGTGCCACATGCCCAATACTGGAGACCAATTCCCAGAGCCTCATCTTCCTGGCTGGGTGGAGAATGGGCTGCCCCTCCCGACAGCCACACCTCTGGCAGTCCGGAGACAGCACTGAGGCTCCGGAGTGAGTTTAGGAGTTTAGCTTTGAATTCACACCACAAAATACAGTTGTATTAAGAGATGGAGGGAATGAACAAGGGGCAGAGGCTCCTCACACTGAGATACAGAGAAAATTAAGGGCACCTAAAAGGGAGTCCTCGATTTACACTAATCTCATGCACACAAGGGAGGAATTATATGTGCCTACCCTGTAAGAATGATTACACAGGGCCAGACTAATGTCTGTAAGCAGTGTTGTAATGAAGAAGGTAAGATAGGCTGAAGAAGTTGAAAAGGAATTTTCTGGGTGTAGCGGAGCTCTCTGCACTCAGAAACCTGTCAGCAACTGCTCCAAATACACCTGGGCCAGGCTCCAGCCATTCCTCCCTCCTCCCACTAGTACAAATGCAGTGGGGTCTGTGACGAGCCCCAGGGGTAGGGGCTGCTCTAACACAAGGCACACTACTGCTTGGCGAACTGGTCTTCTACCAAGATAGTTCACATAGAATTTGGATGGAGATGAGAGCAGAGGCCCAGCTTTAGGAATGTTTCTTAGCTGTTAACAGCACTCTCCCCTAGCCAGGACAGCCACAGTACATATGGCAGGCAAACCAAAAGGTTTTTGAAGTTAAAATGTCTCTGCCAGAACATTCAGACTAAACTTTTTCTTCATGCCCTACCTTTATCCTCTGTTAGGCAGGACACAGTTGGAATCTGTGGTACAGAATTAGACTTGCATGTGGAAGTTCAGCCCTACTATAGCCAGTTTCCCTCCTTTTCTTACATGAGGTACAAACTCCTACACAGAGGTGATTTATGGGAACATGCACAGAACAAATAGCTCTGAATCAAGCCCTGGAAAATATGTCAGTGAGATCATAAAAAATTCAGGAAGAGATAATGCTAGAAATGAAGGAAAACAAGAATAGACATCAGACACATCAAGTTGCCCTATGTGATGAGAAATCAAAGCTTCCTAATCAGCTCCAGAAACACTGGAAAACTCTTTCCCATTTCACAAATTAAGCACAGTGGGAGAGGGAGTGACTCAAAAGCCAGGATATCTACAGGATTCCAGTGACATGAACATCTCAAAAAATCCCATCAAGGAAAAACAAACTGAGAGTCGTACTTCCCCATGAGGAATTCCTGCACTGTACGAAAAATTGCAGAGCAGACTTCTCCAAGAACGCTAATGTTCAGCCTAGCTTTGGCCTCCACCCAAGTCAGACATGAGGCAAGTTCAGGTTACCCTGCCTGCTGAAAAGACCTGAAGTGCAACAACTTCATCCAGAAAATGACATGCAGCAGTTGCACAGCCCAGCACCTGCCTGGCAGCACTGTGGGCAAGAGCCCCATCTGCTGGGAAACTCCAGCCAGCCATTAAGAAATACGTTTGCCACCGTTTGGATACTCTGAAGCAACCTCTGGCAAACATTTTAGGAATAAACATTGATATTTGACTTTGTGCTACATCTTCAGACTTATGTAAGTTTTTCTAGATAGTGGTGATGTGCTAATTGCTTACAAACAGCAGACAGAGCTAACTAACATCATTAAAACAATCAGAAATCTCAGAAAGCAAAATTTTTGAAAAGCAGCAGGCACAGTCCCTATTACTTCCTTGGAGTGTGCATTCCTGTTACAGGCCAAAACAATCTTTTTGTGAGACTTCAACAAGGAGCCTGTTCTACTCTTGGCAAACATGGCATCCTCATCCCCTTGAGGATATATATTATTTGCAGAATTTGAGCACATCACTCAGTACGTATCACTGCCACGCTCAGTGGCAAAAGAGCGTCCTTGGCTTGTCACAAGAAGGCACAGACTAGTTTTGGGCCATGCTAAAATCAGAGTACATCCCCAATGGACATATAATTTTTTCACAAAAACATGAAAAATCCATTTCTATGAAGAACAATACAAGTGCCAAATTGTTGGTGAGAAAGATGATGCTCTTGATGTAATGCTAAGTTACCAAAAGCCAATAGAAAGTTCCCTTGTTGTGCAAAACCCACTCTTGAAGGCTTTATCCGTAACAGTGAAACATCCATGAGTTGTAAGGGCCACACTGTATGTGCTGCATGGTGTCCCTTGCACCGGACTCCTTGTGTGATACCTCTACGGAACTGACTCAGCTCTCCACAGAGCCAGAAATTCTAAAATCTCTAAACAAAGGACAACCACCCTGCCCCGAACGTGAAAATGTAAGGATGAAGTCTTTCACCTCATGTAGTTTACAAGAAACACACCTGGGCTCCAACCCCAGCTCCAAGTGCTGCCAGCATGGAAGCACTGAAGATAATCTCACTGACAATCCTGCTTCCTTCCTCACCCCTGTCCATCACCTGCCAGGGTGTCAGCTTAACCAGGCACTGTGTGCACCGGTCTGCCCAGAGCACAGCCCCCACTCTGTGCTGGCACCACTCTCCGCGTGGCTGGGCGCTGAATCACACTGGGAAAGCAGATCTGCCTGAAAAATAACTTGGCAAAAATGCTGGTTACTGTTCAGCCAAAAGCAGGCTCCTCACAGCAAACTGCCATGCAGCCAAGCAAGCACAGAGCCTCAGCAGCAGGGCAGACAGGGACCTGCAGACATGAGTGGCTGTTTATGCCAATCTAAACACGGCCACAGCTGGATGCCCAACTGCAGCAGGAGTCATGATATGGCTGAAAATAAACAATAATAACCCTTAAGGGAGAGAATACCCTTTTCACAAAAACAACATAGCACACCCCTGCTGATTACCTGCCTTCAGGTGTGTGTTTAAACACATGATGGACTGAGTGAGCTCACTTGAGAAGTGAGATTTTATACTATTGTCAGAGATCAAAAGAAAGAGGTGAACAGTGGCCCTCAAAAGTATTTTAAACCATTCACCTCTGTCACACCCCCTAGAGTCCTAAAATCTTGCAAGGGAAATAAAATTCAGAAATTAGTTTCATTTAGCTGTAACTCTTATAATTAATGCTTGAATTCTGCTGAAAAATTCTTTAAAGTTCATGTTCTTCTACAGCCTCTTGCTTTGTACTTTACTTGAACAAGTCTTGAAATAGGAGGGGAAATAATGTAAAAAAACGAAACAGAAGAACACAATTTAATGTGGCAAAACAGGTACTCCGCAGTACTAGAAAGTGGCTTTAACTTATTCTAAAGAAACAACTGCCAGACCCAGTTTTAAACTGAGAAGCTCTCTTTGAAAGTAAATTCTTCGAAAAAACTCACTTTTTTTTTGCTGTCCCTGTGCCTCCTTCACACTGCTTTAAACTGCATGCCTGCTTCCTGCCTGCCAAGGCTAACAGAGATGATACACTTCCACATACTCACCCAATTCAGACTTGATGTTATTATTTATGAGCTTTCAACAGGTCAGATATCAAAATTTTGGGTTTTGTAAGAAAAACTCTGACAGAAACATATTTCAGGGGGGAAAGAAGGATGTTTTCTATCCTCACTAGAGTACAAGGCACACAAAGGCTACCACAGTGCAGGGGCCTACAAATCCATTCCTCAGGTAGATGAGGTAGATGTTTCAGACTTTAACCTGTCACCTCAGGGTTTTGCAGACTCCTGCAAGTCCTCCGAAGCCCCTCAACCTGTTAATTGACCAGGCAGCCTATAATGCTTAATTAGCTCCATGAGGTCTTTATAAAATGGCAATAAAGTCAAAACAAAGCATGTACTTAAGTTAACACAAGGCACCAAAAGTTACTGAATGAGCATTACTGATGAGATGATTGTACTTACATGGAACAGTTTCTCAGTTTTTGGAAATACTGCTATGATGTCATATAACCTTATATTTGCAGATGTTGATCTCTATAAAAGAAGCAAACAATTACTACCTTGAATTCTGGCAGATGTCAAAGCTATGCACAATGATTACAACCAAAACAATGAGAAGAAAAATCCTTTTTCCTTGTCAAGTACTAAAACAAAGCCAATAATCATCCAATTACACAGCAGTTTCTACAGTGAAGTAATTCACTCTCAGTTTGAGGCTTGTCCCACCCATCTACCAGGACACACCTTTTGCTTCTAACTTGTAGCACTAAAACATAACCAGAAACAAGGCTGGCTCATGGTCTTCTAGTTTATGCACACAAGTCCAGAAACCAAGGAGCAGAACTGTTGTTCCATAATGACAAAGGATCAACAGAAGCCATATCCAGTCTTGTTAGTTGCATCTCCTCGTGATCACGTTATTTGTTAAAGATGTAATCTGAGAAATCACTGCTGAGTGCCCTACAAAATCCAGGAAGTTCACCCCACAGAATTTCAAAAGTTTAATTCATTCATTGAGAAAAGGAAATAAAAGTTGGAAAATTGATTGCTAAGTATACTTACCAAGAGATTACAGTGGGAAGGATCAGAAACAACAAGTGTTAGCCGGGTCAAGACTTTAATTCTTTTAGATGTCCCCTACAGAAAAAGGAACAATATAAAAAAAATTTAAAAATCCAAAGCAGAAATTTGTGGCGATTTCCACCCAGTCTGCTATAAAAATAAAATGGTGCCATGCATACAGTCTTGCTATACCGTTTTTCTAAAGTCTGTAGTTACACTTCCCCAATTTACATTATCTCTTTGATATTATACCTGTCCTAACAAGGAATGACTTACTGTGTTTCTCTGAGAAAGGATGAATAGAAAGGAACAAGAAGAAATAAAGAAAAAATCATGCAGAAAAATTGAGTATGTTTTACTATTGCTATGATTCCCCAGGCAGGCCACAACTGCAAGGAAAAGCAGTTTTTGAATTAACCAGTGTCAGTGACCTGAAACACAGTCTTGTATTTCTTCACATTCAAATTTTGCTCCATCAAAACCACAAAGTTATTTCCAAAACCCAAGTTTCAATTGTACTGTAATTATTCAACTACAAGCAGATTCAAAATTTACACAAAGTAATTTCTTCAAAAATTTCTAAAATATCGAATAGAGCCTACCCTGATGTAAGTGTACCATTCTTCCAATGCTTGGTGGTTTAAGCGTGATATAATGGACAAATTTCTCTTTTTTGATTAACACCTAATATACAAAATCAGATATACAAACATACCAAGGTAAAAAAAGGTAACTCAGAATAACCATATATACATATATAGAATGTAACTACACATACTTGTACAATAGGTAAAGATGGAAACAACTCCGAAGGGGATACTGGTTTGATGATTTCCTTGAAAGAAAACAGAACAAAGTTACTAAAAATATCACGGGTTAGGTTTACAAGTAAACAAAAACTGTGTTCCAATCTTAAGAACAAATATACCACACTAACAAAACAATTTTCATGGGACAGTACATGAGCCATATTAAAAATTAGCCCAGGGCAGTTTTACTGAATTATAAAATGGGAGTTTTGTTACAATTACAGAGATTTGTACTTGTGTCTAGATGTGTGTTCTGCAGCTAAAGCTATCTGGGAACATGCAACAAGGCAGCAGGTTTACTAAAGAAAACACAGTAAGAACAAATAACCCCAGGAAAAATTACCTGTTTCTTTTCTTTAAAATCGATGACATGATTAAGTGCAACTGCAGAATATCCCACTGAAAAACATACAGTAAGAATATTTTGTCCAGTAAACAAAAAAGAAACAAATCTAATGAGAAAACTGTAAAATTGCTCATTGCTTAGATGCCTTAAAATTAACAATCACGTGCATATTTAGATTTCATAATATTTTTTAAGAAGATCCTTTCACCCAAAAAGTGCTTTAAAACAGAAAAAAAAAAATCTGTTTGGCTTTTAACACAGCCCAGGCCTGGCAACTCTTACTCAATGGCAGAGCTTTATGAACGCGAATACTTGGGCTTGGGGTCCCCACAGGTCTAGCCTAGTTTGGCCCTGTTTATGACTTTGTTTATGGAAAACTGCTAAGTACATTCAGGACAGTTGTTAAAACTGCAGACGGCGCAGGGCTGGGAGCGATACAGCGGAGGAGGCAAAGCGAGCATTCCGAACGATGCGAGCCGACTAACCGGGGGAGAAGGTGCGTTCAATGGGCTCTGAGGAAGGTGCTACACTTGCCAGGGGCATTTAAACCACCCGTCCCAAACACCGGACAGGCAGCACGTGGCTGTACAACACTTCTGCAGGAAACGATCCGGGCCGTAGGAAACTGCAGGCGGCAAAACTCTTCCACGCTGGGAAAAACCCAACTGTTATCCCGCTGGGCTAAGCGGGCGAAGGCAGAGCTGCAAAGCACATCAGGAGCTTCCCGGGCAGCTCAGTCCCGGGCAGACCCAGCCCATGGCACCCGGCTTGCAGAAAGCTGCGGGCTGAGCGGGGAGGCGCCGGGGGCGGCGAGGGTCGGTCGCGGGAAGGGAAGGCAAGGGAAGGCATGGCAAGGCAAGGCTCATCCCGGGGAGCCCGGCTGTGCCCACCCCGGCCCGCAGGCTCCAGTTGTGCCTCCTGAGCCACGGGAGACGCCGCCCGCATCCCGCTGCCCTCCTGGCCGGAGCCGGCCCGCCCTCCCCAGCTCAGCCCCACCGAGCCCCGGGACTCACGGTGCGCCGCGGCCTCCAGTAGGCTCTGCAGGGATTTCTTGTCCGGCCCCTGCAGCAAGTTCAGGTCGGCGAAACCGGCCATGCTCACGGCGCGGCGGGCGGGCCCAGCCAGGGCACGGCGGCGGCGCACGGCAGCAGCACCGCCCCCTCAGCCCGCCCGCCCGCGGCAGCCTGGGCCCTGTAGTCCCTCCTGGGCCGGGCCGGCAGAGCGGCTGCTGCACGTGCAGAGGGTGCCTCGCCACGGGGCTGCGGTGTCCGGGGAAGGCCTGCGGGGTGAATTGCTCAGGCCTCAGGCGTGGGCTCTGAAGGAGATCCGCCCTGGTTCTCAGGCAGCGGACCCGGGCTCTGAGCGACATCCCCCCTACTCAGGGGATCGATCCGCCGCTCTGCCGCTCCCCGCAGCCGGAGCGGCGCCGGCCGAGGCTCGCCGCGCCCCTCGGAGCCTGCCCACCAGGTGGAGCGGTAGCCCTGCTCCAGTGCCGTGTTTGTCCCCCGTTAAACTGCTTCAGCTCCATCTGAACGTTGACAATAAAAATAAAAACCAGTCTTTTCTATTTATATAGTTTTACAGTTATTCTCTTTCCTGCAAAGCCCCGATCTGCCATGTTACAGATATACCCTGACACGGAAAAGGACTGAGGAATTCTCACAGACCAATAACCAGATACAAGTTCACTGTGTAGCACTGCTACAAAGAGTACAAATATTGTTCTACCGCTGATAAATAGCACAGAGTATGTAAAATACAAATGCAAATTCTCCGTCGGTGGTTTCTGGTGACTTAGAGCAGCTGGGCAGACAGCAGGTCTGCAGTTCCAGTCCAACCTCAGGTGCCCAGGCCAAGGGGTCCTTCTCATTCTCTATCTTCAAATTGGACTAAATGCTCACCAGGGGAAGTCTGTGGGGTATCTGGAGCCCTGAATTCTTAATGAGGCAAAAGTGTTTCTAACCAAGGCCAAGGCTGCTGCCAAACCCTGGAACATCCCTGTATACAGGGTCTGACCTTGACACAGCTTGTGCCAGCTGTGCACAAGGGCCTTCTGGGGACCTGTGGCTCATTTCTACCAAAGAGATCCCTTGGTTAACAAAGTATGGCTGAGAAACAACAGTGCCCTGTTGGTGTGTTTCTGGCCTTGCTATCTGCTGAGTTACAAATACCTGGGATGGTGGTAGCAGAGAAGCTACTTGTGGGCTGCAGACACTGGACTAGGAGTTGAAACAGCTTTGAGGGTCAGTAGAAAGCCACCTACATCTCTGTGGCAGGAAAAAAACCATGTCACTCTGAGAGGGAAAAAAACCCCAGCTGGTAAACCATCTTTGTTCAGGCCACGTCTGTGGCGGCATTTTGTTCTTGACAATATTAGGTCAAGATATTTCAGTAAAAAGATCTGTTTTAGTCTATCTTCATCTGTAAGGAGCTTGCCTCTTATACCAGATCAGCCAGTATTGCTTCTCTGCCAGCCATTTGGATAAGTAGCACAGCCTGAATGGTATTGCCAAGGATTTTCTTCGACGTGTGTGAAAATGAAAGACCTCAAAATACTATTCCAAGTTTTCTTTGGCTCAGTGTGTGATGTAACTTGATTTGTCTTAATGACTGTAAAAAGCAATCCACAAGCATGTATGAGTTATTCTTGAATGGCTCTACTGCAGCAGTGTTCAGAGATACAAAAGAGGATTAAGCAACCTTTGTGTTTGGCAATATACAAGCAAAAGAAACCTTTCCATGAGGTGCTGAAAATAGAGGACTTTTAAACAGATCTTCATGTAGAAGATCTGCAGAACCCTATCTGCTGTAATGGTGTAAGAATCTGAGTATGAAGCACTTTTAGTATCAGGTATCATAAATCATGTACTCAGAACAGTGCATAGCCTTATTTCCGATGTTGTTATTTAAATATTACTGCTTTTATTTACGGCAGCCCCAGTGGTCTGCTTAGAACTTCCTTATGGTCTTCACTGTTAAGCTGCAAACTTCAAACATGCTTTGTTTCATTGCTGTCCTGAAGTTCTCCTTGGTGAAAGCAGATCTCCTCACTCCAGGTGTTTGTTTTTCAATACACTTAGACCTCAAGACAGTCCTTTCAGTAAATTTTAATGCAGAAACCGTAACAATTCTTCTAATAGGTTTTCAATTGGCAGCCCATGGTAGCAACTGTTAGGTTTTTTGCTTTAGTTCTGCATTTATCACTTTAAGGGAGCTAAGACATAATTTAGTACTATCTGTCTCAGCAGCTCAGTAGCATGAATGTCACAGTCACTTTTATCATAACCTCATAACCTCAATAAGCTCCTTTGTAAAGGTACAGATGGAATTTTCAGAGTTGGGAGCTCTCATTTTGAGCGATACAGAATTTTAAGCATAAATGTAGTCTTAATTGTTCGTTTTCTTTTCAGATGCCAGCTTGCTGTTGTTAGTATTTGCTGGTTCCAAAAAGAGGGAAGACATAATTTCATATTTAAGTTGCACAGATGCAAGTATTTATTTTGACAATGATAAGAAATGCCAAATATGGGAATTGTTACCTCTCTGTTTTACTGCCACAGAGTGATGATAATTTGTCTTCACAAAGACAAGAAAAGGCAGAGAAGAAAAGTGCAGCTGCAATGTATTTGCTAGAAGTTAGTCAAGAGTGTTATTTGCTAAACAGTACATGCTAGGAATAAAAATTGAGGTTTCAGTAATACCTCTAGCCAGTCTCTGATAAAGTATTCTAAACGTTTTGACAACATATTTCCCCAAGGCAGGAGAAATATATACCTATACTTCAGTGTTCTCAAGAGTAGGTCCTCACCAGTCTTATATTGGCTTCTAAGAAAAAAGATGAAAAGGAAAGAAAAGAAAAAAATACAACAGAAAATGAAAACAACATTTCAAGGAGATAAGCTGTCTCAGGCAAGAAAGGACAAAAAAGGGGATGATAAGAAAGAAAAAAAGAACAAGAAAAATTTCTGGTCTATTTATTGTTTGCATTGCATACTCATGTTGTGTTCCGACCATGTATACAATATTGAATGGTTTAAGAAGGGGAATGTAGCAGTGCCTTCAACTTTTTAAGCTAAGATGAGCAGGGCTATTGTTTTCTAGAGGCAGCTGTGTGAGGGAAAGTGTTACCATGCTGGGCTGTCAGCATTTTCTCCTCTGCTGCTGAAGCTCTTGCACTGCATTGCTTGACCCATTTCAGTCAGGATCCTCCAAGTTAGCACAGACCTGCTGCCTGCAAGCATGAAGTCCTCCAGGGAGGGATGAAGGATCCAGGATTTTGTGTGAGGTTGTTCAACACAAACACTTTGATAGATACAGTCTGGCCCAAATAAATCAACATGTGTTTGAGAAACTGTGTTTCCTTGGTTAGCCTTGATGACCTGTTTTACCTTATCTCACTAACATGGGGACAAAGAATTGATACCAATACCCACTGCTATATTATACACTTAGTATGAATGAAAAATGCTGAAGATGTTATGTAATTATTTCTTAAGGCACTATTTCTCGAGGAGGGGAAAAAATTAAATAAAGGAGTAAATTACTTTGGGAGAGGAAAAGAAATTCAAAGTAAAAAGTTCTCTTTTTTCCTTTTTTTTTAATCTGAAACTTTTCTATGTAACAACAATATAATACCGAACATGAGATTTGCAAATAAAATACATTATCAAATATTAACAAAATAGTTTAACTTCAATAAGTGCAGAAAGAATGAGGGACAAAGGACTTAGCGCAGAATTGGAGGTATACAGAAATATTAAGAGGCTTTTATGCATAGAGAGCCTAAATTACTCAAAAGACAGGATTTTACTAAGCTCAGACAGAAAAATTATTTGATGGTATTTATTGAAGCCTAATGGAAGGTGAAAAAGTAATTTCTTGGGGAAAGAACAAATGTCAACTTGTTACAGCTTGTTATTCTTGATGCCTAATTGGACATTTGTTTAACTTCTCTCTGGAACAACACGTTAGAATTTTTGTATAGGATCACTGAAGACAAAAGTGGGATGTACCCTTGAAAGATCAAGTCCTACTTTCACGTATTGTTGTTTTAAGTATCTAGAATAGATGTCGTCTCATGGAATGATGGATTCTCTGTGCTTTCCCAGACATTGGCCATGTGACACACTCTAAAGCCCTCGAGGAAAGCACCTCACCAGATTCAGCCCAGCCTGGGAAACTGGAAGTTATTTTAGGTGTGTCCTAGTAAAAAGCTTTCAAGGAACATATTTTGGAGAGGTGTCAGCTGCTTTGTCTTGCCAGGGTTCCACATCTTCTCTGCAATAGTACATAAATCCCTTTCTATAATGGTACATAAATTGTCTTAAATTGCTTTGTTTCTTCAAAGGTAAGATTATGACAGCAAATTCAAAGAATGGTAATATATGGCCTTGGAGAAGGAAAGAAGGCAGGTAATTAACTTCTAATGAACTGTAAGGGAATTTAAGATACAGAACAAAAGACAAGGTTCAATCCTACTTTTAGGTTGGAATGGGTAGGAGTACACACAAATGATCCTGCATATCATCCACTGAGAACATTTCAAGAGTCACATTCCAGAAGTGTATTGAAAAGCTGTCAAGAAGAATGACTGATTTAATGAACTGTGTTAACACATTTGCAGGAAGCACCAGATTATAATTTGCTCTGCCTTAGTGACATTTTAAGCAACTGAAAAATTGCTTTTACTGGAAGTATTAAACTGTACAACTTAATCAGCTTTTGTGATAAGAATCTATTTTGAACAAAATTTACTAAGTTCCTAACTCCTTAGCTGTTCTTCAGACACTATTTTTAAAAAATGTATTCAGCCAATAAGGAAATGTTTTCCTCTCTCCAAGTTTTGCCTTAATGTTTTAACTTAGATATATCCTTGCCATTTCCAAAGACATTTTTCCTCCTAATATTTGCTTAACTGAGGAGGACAAAGGACTTGATTTATCACCCGGTGGGGTAACTCACGTGAAGCTCAAGGCTTATGAACACATTCTGGGTGGTTAAACAGGGATTTTTACTTTGTGATTTTATTGCTTTTATTGTCATTGGACACAATAAAGCAACTAACAAAGTGCAGGAAAATACTTGACTGAACAGGAGAACACTTTCAACTTGGTAATGGTCAAAGAGCTGCCCAACTACATTTCATCCTTATCATTGCTTATTTTATTAACTTCGTCAAATCAAGAGGTGGAGGTGAGAGGGAGAGGCAGAAACTGAACTACCAAACCCTCCTGTTTCTGCCCACGGGAGGCTCTGCCTGTGCTCAGCTTGTGTCAGGCACAGCTGAGCCCAACCCTTCAGTCCCATGCATACCCACATATGGGTCAATGCAGTCGTGCATGTTGGAAAGCCCATCTTCCAACAAGAGGAAGATGGAGAAAACAGGAGATGCTGACAGAATGGAAAATTTCATTAAACCAAGATATTCTGTGAGCCAAGTATGGAAACCTCAGTTACTATGGATTTGTGTTTCAGTAGTCCATATGACTGTCAATTGAGGGTTTTGGGGGTTTTTTTCCCCAATAGTTGGATACTTATTAGGTCTGTCTTCAAAGCAGGTTTTTAAGTCTGTATAATGTGCGATCATCCTGCGGCCTTGCTTACTACTGAGCCACACAAACAGTTCTTCCCTGTCCGTGCACCCTTAAATAAAACTTGCTATATTGTTGCAAGATCTCCCCTCCTTCAAGCGTCATGGTCCATGGTCATTGATACATCTGGAACCAACGGTTCATTTGCTCTCTAGTTCATCTGGCTTCTGTCTCACGTTGAAAATATGAGGGACACTGAGGTGTTTCTTGTTTTTAGTCCTTACTTTCTGGCATGTTACTATACCAAGGGATGTAGTCTTGTGCTGGCATCCCATGGATAACTCGCAATTCAAACACTTAGTTTTCACCCTACTTGGAGGCAAGAACAAGACATATGGAACTGAGAAACCTAGTGAGTCCCAGAAATTAGCTTGCATCTAAGAGTCCAAGGAACCTGCAAGAAAAACAGGTAATTTAAGCAATGGGAGTTTGTTGGTTTTAGCTTTACTGAGGGAATTACCCATGGAACACTGAGAAAATTCAAAATAAGGGTATAAAAATATTAATAAAAGAGAAAATATAGGTGATGGTATTCACATCAACTTAATAGGAAGGATAATCTGCAAGCTTGGATACACAGAGAAGTGTTGGGGGGCTGACCGTGTTGTTGGAGATGGATCTTAAAAAGAGCGGCCACTATCAACTCTCCAAGCAGCAGCCAGGGTTCTGCGTACCGAATCCTTCTGTCCGGACGTGCCACAGGGCTTCCGAAACAGCCGATGCGGCCACAGGGCTGTGCCGGAGCGGGCAAACCGAGAGGCTCGCACCCCGCTCCGGCCGGGGCGGCTCAGCCTGCGGGCGCCTCTGCGCCAGCCGCGGCCACCCGCCGCAGCTGCCCGGGTGCGACCTGTGTACATACACACATATATACATACATACATAGGCACATTTATACATGGGCTGCCAGAGCGCCCCTCGCTTGGGGCGGCCGCCAAGGAGAAGCCGGAGGAGGAACCGGCGACCCGGACTGCGGGGAAGGGGCGCATCCCCACCTGCAGCTCAGAGGGCAGGAGGGAGAGGGAGGCGGAGCGGTTCCCATCCCGTCGCCTGTCGCCTTCGGAAAGCAGCCGCGGGTGGGAGCGGGCGATGGGTGCGGGTAGGAGGGGGGCGGCAGCCACCCGCTCCCGCCCTTCTGCCCGCGGGCTGGGGGCGATAGCGCCGTGCCCACCCAGCGGCCGCCCGGGATGCGCCGTGGGCGAGCACGGCCGCCCCGGGGGAAGTTGAAGGCGGAGTCCCCGCGGGCCGCTCGGCCGGCTGCGAGGGGGCGGGCGGCGCCGGGCGCCCGAGGAGGAGCCCGAGCATCCCGGCGCCGGGGACAGCCAGAGAACGGGCGGCGGGGCTTCATGGGCTGCTCACGCCAACATGGTGCTCGCCCTCAACGGCAGCCACCTCTACGGTAACCTCCGGCCCCTGGTGCTGGAGGAGCCGCGGGCGCTGAGCGGCGGCAGGATGATCGCC
>VYZT01028038.1:238-129384 GCA_013400735.1 Pomatostomus ruficeps | reverse complement strand
GCCCCGGGCACCCAGGACGGCCGGCGGCCCCGGCGCGGGGGCCCCGCCGTGAGCGGTCCCACCAGCGGTGTCCTGCCTCCTCCTCCGGGTCCCTTGGAAATGAGCCGTGCTCAGAGCAGGGAGCGAGGCGAGTGCCAGCCCGCAGCCTCTCTGTCCGAAGGAGCCCGCCGGAGCAGGGTGAGCTGCCACCCTATGCCAGCCCAGGTGCCTGGTTATTTCCCTGAGTAACCTCCTTGCTGTCACTCGAGAGCCAAGGTGTCAAAGCAAAACTGGACCTAAGTTGTCAACGTTTACCGTGGCTTTATACAAGTAATAGGTCATTTCCAGCTTTAAAATTCGGAACATATGTCTTTAAACTGCTTTATACCGCAGGTAGATTTGAGCTGATTCTTTCAAAGCTGGTGACAGTGTAACCTCTCTGGGTTCGGTGGAGTTTTGCCAGACCAGAGAAGGTGCAGAAATTGTAGCTTATTAAGGTTTTATCTTTATTCTAGGTCGATCCCAGAATAGCTCAATTTCATTTTTTAACAAATAATGTTTTGTTTGAAGGCAAAATTACTTTCAAATGTTTGCTTTTTAAATATTTTCGCCTGCTGTCTTAAAAACCAAGTTATGCTCATTGACATTTAGCTTCTTCCAAAAGATACAGTCACTGGGGCAACAAGGAGGTGTGTACACACTGCAGAAGAGTATCTTAAGTGTTCTGATGTAAAAACCATAACTAAGAGTCCACACCTGCCTGTGTCAGAGCTCTCTGCCGGGGAATGCTAACAGATTCCTTTTTTCCATGCAGATCCTATTCTAAAGTAAATTGCACCCCGTAGCTTCCCTTTTCCATAGCCTAAATTCTAAGAATTTTAACAGCTAGAGGGTAACTTTTCATTACAACTCCACACAATTGGCTGAAGTTGAAGAACTTCATAACTAGAGTGTAGAAGTGGTTTACCAAGTCTGATATCCACCAGCAGCCTTGACTGTTTACTTCATAAAGTTTTCAGAAAAGATCTGCATTAGGTTTTTGCAAAGCAACAGTCTTTCAAAAGAATTTCCTACAGCAAATGGAGGTTGTTTCATACCACGGAGCATCACAGTCTGTATTAATTTCAGAACTTTAATTTCTGTACAAGCATCCTCTGCTCCAGTACTCCTTATTTTGTGTCTTCTATATTGGCCAGCAGTTATCTGAAGGCTGCAAAGCATCTTGTAGCAATGAAATCCACATACAGACTTTGACAGTGTCAAAGGGTTTGTGGTTTTGGTGGGTTTTTTTGTTTTGTTTGTTTGTTTGTTTTTAATTGCTGTTACATTGACATTTGCTTAATTTTAACTTAATTTATCTAAGTTAAATTTTTAGTTTAATTCCTGTATCGTAAGAGAATATGAATAGGCTTATCTACCCTCCCAATGTTATTCTCTGCTTTTCTATACTATTGTAAGATAGGTGATTTCTTTTTTCCACTCTCTTACCGTAAAGTATTTCTATTCTTTGACTGTTCTTATGTCCATCTCTGAGCTCTCCACTTCCGTTTCTACTAACCTTTTGAAAACAGGTTAACATAATTAAGCTTTCTTAAGGATGTGTGATGATTCTCGCAGTAGCACGGGGGTTTTACTCTTTTCCATTTCTTAGTTTAACATTTGAGGTCACTGCTGTGTGCTGAACATGGGCTTTGACTGAACTGGGCACACTGATGACTACATCTCTTGTCTTCTTTCAGTTCTACCTCCACTCCCCTCTCCTCCTAAAATACTAACAAGAGATATATCTCTCTATTGAGAAAGAATATAACCTCTTGTAAATGACTGATTTTCACCAGCTAGTGATGACTTAAACTAGGGTTATTCTCTTGTCTTTGCATTCTCACTTCTATCACTGAATGTTTATTGAACACCATCTCTTCAGAATTCATTATACTGTTGTCTACTACCTACTTGAAATTAAAATTCTGTGACTTATGATGCTTTAACCTCTGCCATCCAAATCCATTATACAGTTAAGATAATAGGTATCATAAATAAAAGGAGACAAACCAGCCATTCATTAACAAAATATCTCTACTACTAGACAATAAAGAATTAAAAAAATGCCATGATTTGTAATCCTATTTAAAAATTATTAATCTAATACTGATGTAACACTGCTAAGCCAGGCCAAAGATTAGTTTAGGATATTAACAAATCTTTGAATAGTGCATATGTACAAAATATGCAAACCAGGGAGGCATTATGAAAATCAGATGTGAATGATGAAATGTTGCCAGTATAGCATTGATGGTAATGCTGCTGTCTCATCAGCAGTTATTCTTACACATACGTAGTTAGGAAATCCTTGAATGATCACTGAGAAAATTTATCTCTGAAAGCATATACCGCCAGTTTGAGTTTTGTTTGTGGTATAGGAGCTGTAAATCACAATAGCAGTATATAGTACACTAGAGGGTCAGACCATTTTCACAAGGTCCATTTTCCAAGGCTTTGGTGAAAACATATCCATGTTTTCTGTTATATAGGAGAAGTTTAACAATGATACCTCCCTTACTAGCCTTACTTTCTCAGGGCAACTAATACAAATACAGAACCAGGAAATTTCAGTTGGGAATTCCAGACGCAGAGAAAGTGAATGAAAATCACCATCCTTCAAGTTGGCCACTATCCTCAGATGCATTTGGATGTACATAAATCTTGTAGATCCTGAGGTCACATGGGAGACATTCGTTTAGGAAGAAGGGTTAAGACAGGACAAAGAAACGTTTTTGAAATATAATTAGGAATTGCACTGTCACCTGGTTCTTTAGGACACTTTAGGAAACCTTTGTTGTGATCCAGTTACTTCTCTCCAGAAGTAAAAGATGAGGCTGTTGTAGAGAGAGCAAATAAATTGACTATTTAAAAATTTGTTAAATCTCTGGGTCCTTCTGAAGCAGATATGAGAATCAAGTAAATAGTTGAAAGAATATTACTATTAAATTAATTTTAAAAACCCAAATTTATTACAAACTGTTAGGCAGAGTTTGTAAGGAGAAATAATACCTTTTATTAAACAAACAATTAAGTTAGTAAAACAGAGGCCTTAAGGAGCTACCAAGCAGGATAAAATGAGTAAATTGAAAAGGCTTTTTGATTTGTTTCCCCTGCACAAAAATGTGCTACTCATCTTATGCCACTGAGAGCCCTGAAATGCCAGCAGCTGGCAAGCCTATTGCTCATGCAGATTTTGCTGCACAGCCCTTAGTGGTGGATGCATTTTTTAGCTGAATCTATCACTTGGAAAGCTCTGAAAGAAGCATATTAGCATGGGATGTACAAGTGGGCTGGTTTCATTCCACTGGAAAACCTTGTATTTTTTTCCTAGTTAAACACACCAAGCACTTCTTGTACTTTTAAAGTTGCTTCTATTCTAAGTTGCGTAAACGATAAGGGTGCAAAGTAGATATTAGTGTGCTGTTAGGGGGATATCTAACCTTGCACAAGGAAGAAGCTGGGTTGGAAAGGTCGTTTGATTATTCACAAATATGTAAATTTCCGGAGATCATGAGATAATATCGTTGAAGTTGCCAAGATTTGGACTATTATGCTTTTCTTCAGATAATATCTTCCCTTTTGTTCACAACATAAAGCCTTTCACAGATCTTTATCAGGGTGACCTGACATGAATATATTTTTTAGGCATCTCTATCTTATTTAAGCCCCCTCTTTAGAAGAGGGCTCTCTGCTTACAGGCAGGTCTGTCAGAACTAGAACAGATATGATGGAGACACAAGAGTATTTCTGCCCTTTCATATTTCATGAGGATTAAACAGGCAAGACAGCTTGGTACTCAGTCAATATTACCTTTGCTATTCTCTCCATCTGTGATATGAGGACTAGCTCTGTAGACAGGTAGAAGCTACAGAGACTTTTGCAGGATAATTGGGCCTCAGTGAATAGTGCTCTTCTTTAAGCATCTCCTATTAGTGTGTTTGGATTTTTTTTTCTTTTGCTCTTAAGGCTCCACTTTTCTGCTTCTGAATTAAATATATCACATTTAAATTCCTTTGCATTCTTTACATTTGAGAGTGGGAAAATATTAGGAGTAAATTATGAGGGATGGATACAAACCTCATCTTAGTGGGGAATGAACAAATAAAGGGAATTAATTGTATTTGAACTGGTGGTGTTTTCGTGCTGATTCATCATGCTGTTCTGACCCAAGATAGCTACAGAAATGCTGTTTTGGAGAGTATCCACAGGGATAACTGCATAAGTAGCAATTTTTAATTCAATTTAAAAATAGTTCTTTGGCTTAGAAAGTGATAAAGAAACATAACTACTCAGATATAGTTGAAGAATTATAACACTTTCCCCACACCCACACAAGTAATGAAACACTTTTTTGGGAACTTTTCCAGTCTGTATCTTGGCCAACAATTCACGAGTATTCCAGGCTTCCATTAAATCGATGAGGATTTAGAATTTATGTGCAAATAAGTGGGCCTTTTTGTTGATCCCGAGATTTTTATTCACAAGGATCAGCTCCCTCTCCCTGCCTGTTTTGCCACACTCCAAGTATGAGTACTTATGCTTCTCCTCAGAATGTGTCAGTCCTGAAAGTTCACTCACTTTTCGAGTCCTTGCTCCATGTCTGGGAATTGAGCAGCCCTCAAATTTCCTCAAAGAAAGAACTTGGGACTAAATTTAGATAAACAATTAAGCACTTTTGATAGAATCCAGGTGTCTAAATTCTACCTACATCCCAAGCTGATAATATGACCTGAAAACTGCCAGCAATTTGCTAAACCTAATGGTACCTAGTAATCCTGCGAGGCGTCCTCTTTGGTATGAAGACCTTTGCTGCCTCACTGCCATGGGTGGAAAAGGCTTCAGTCTGTTCTGCCAACCCAGCTCAGATCATTCACAAAATCCATGTAGAATATATATGCAGAAATAGCTCTGAAAAAATCCTCTATATAATATATTTTGGATCTAGAATAAATATAGGCAGCCACCAGTAGTGCTACTCTTGAGATTTTGTTCAATATGTATATTTACACAGAAATAACTGAGAAATGAGGAAATACCTAAAAGGAACTATAAGACATGTGTGTGATGGAGTTATTGTAGTTAAGGTCTACAATGCAGAAGACAGTTTTAAGATCAATGTGGCAGCTAATTGCTAACAACAGCCACCCTCACCAAAGCCATTTTTTTCATTGTTTAGCCTGATAAACAACAGTACTCTGAGTCTGTAAATAACTTGTCTAGCTTATGAAAGACACAGACAGCATTGATAAATTAATCTAAAGTGAAAAAGAACTGATTTAGTCTTACTCCTTTCCATGTAGTCTATTTAAAGAATGTTCCTTAAGCTGTAGTTTCTTTTTTTACAGGGAATTTATTGCTGAGCACTTATGCAATCTCCATTTCATTATTTATGTTGGAGAAAAGGTACAATATAAATTTTTTGTCAAAAATTCAGAGATGAAGAAGTTCAATTGGAAGTTGGATGCCTTAAGTAGTATAAGGCAGTGCAATGTGTATCTGTCACTGAGAACCCACTCCAAAAGAGTAAATTAAGCTGGGGGGGTTCTGTTGCATTAACTTGATCCCATTTCTTTAGGTACCTTTCTGTGACATCCTTGGGTGTCTTTTCCTGCCTCACACAGGCAGCCTGAAAGAGATGCTGTTACTTACAGAGTAACCAAGTCTTAGCCACAAGTATTATTATGTGTTTGCAGAGACATTATCTTCATGATCACACTGCCAGATGCTCAATAAGTAAAAGGGGAGTAACAAATAAAAGATATTTTATAGAACAGTTGGACTGTTTTGTGAAAACTTAACAGGAAAAAAGCTGGGGTTTTAACATCAAAACGAGTAGAAGTTTTGTCCTTCTGCAGAGGAAAAAGGGGTAAGATCTGAAGGTAGGCGGGTGTGTCTTGTGTCAGCACAGTAGAGGCTGACAAAGTTTGGGAAGCCAGAAGATGTTACAGAAAAGAAATCTGTGGATTGATTATTCTATTGCTGTTTATGCTGGATGCATTTAAGCAGTGTTACTGCAAGGGAGTCACAAAGTGGGGAGATACAAGATAACCTAGAGGTGGCAGTACAAAGGTGACTGCAATTTTTAATGTTTCAAGGTGCATGAATGAGGAATTGTAGTTTAGTGAGTAGCAGGGGATTTGAGATTAAACCGCATTTACCTGAATGACTTTTCTTGAAACTGGGTGTTGCATTTCCCCCCCCCACATTTGAAACTATCTTCTGTTTGCTCCTACCAGGGTTTAACACTGGATGAGTTTTCAGAAGTGATTTTGGGGTCTCTAATTCTTGGGGGTTCATCCAGACATTGCAAAGGAGCCTGATAAGTCAGAGGTAAGGGAACATTAACTCACATTTTTGCCAAGCAAGGCAATTGTTTAAAAACTGATTTCTTTCCTATCAAGGTCACAGAAATAGTTTCTGTAAGACAGGTTAGATTTGCTTCAAAATTCACAGCTAAATGCAATTCTAGAAACACTCCTCTTAGTTTTTGAAGGGAGCTTTCAAAAATATATCCTAATATAAATTAAAAAAATGCACATGCATATCATACTGACACAATGTGTAGCGTAACTTGATTACACTGATATCAAAATACCTTCTCCTAGTGTTTCTCTTGAACTGGATGAGTATCATAGAATGAAACATCAAAGCTTTTGTAGTTTTGTACACTGAAATAGGATTATTATATCAGTAGTAGCACGCTCACACAAGAGTCTAGAAGAACAGAAATTAATCAGGGAATGTTTTCACTTTCTTGGAATAATTTTCTCTGAAAATTATTTCTAAAACTCCCTGAAAATTATATAAAGTATCTTATTCCTTTTAAAGAAACACAGTATTATTTTTGATATTGTTGTTGAGTTTTAAATATTTAGTTGGAAATATTTGTGGCAACTTTTGAAACTTTCTTCATCTGCAGTTGATACGTACATATGGCACTGTCTGTCAGCTACAAACACCTCTTTTTTTTTTTTCTCTCAATATATAACACACAGATCTGGTCTCTCCTCTGTGGACTAGAAAGTCTGAAGAAAGGTGGCCATTGTAGGTCTTGTATGAAAACAAAGAGTTTGAGAAATAGTTGAGTCTGCTGAGGTGCAACTGTCATAGAAGAAAGGCTGGGGAGCAAAATCATAAGTTCTGATATCTGCAGGTCCAAAGCCCAAGTATCACAAAGCAGTGCTCACTGCAGTTTTGTTCTAATGGTCATTACTTCTGTCGGTAAGGTGAGGACCATTTCTTTCACCTGGAAAGCTTACAAGTTTCAATTTTTCTTGTTGTATTGGAGAGCCAACTATTTCTAAAGGATTGAATCATAGTATAACTCTTCCTGTATGTACTGAAAAGAGGCAAAATACCAGCTGAATTTTTTTGAACAAACTCTTACTCCAAATTTTCATTTCCAAAAGATCCCAGGATTAAATATGTCATAGTGAAAGTTTGTTTTTATTCTGTTTGAACTAACATTGCAAAATTAAAGAGTGAGTGTCATTAGTTTTCTTTTTGTACCTTGCTGTTTATTCAAGGCTTTGTATAGAAATTTAGATTATCTGATACATCTGTGTGGTTCTTTACATATTAGCATGCATACAAATCTGGTAGTGATCCACTTCTAACAATAAACAAGGCTTTTGGGTAACGTACAGACAGGAATGAATTCTCTAGCAGTGCAGAACAGAGATGTGCATGGAAATCCAATCGGTACTGAGTATATTCTTTCTGTCTGTCAATTGTGCTATCAAATGGGAGCTATACAAGACTCCACTGAAGGAGGTTTACTTCATCACTGATAGCTATTTCACTGCTAATTGGTCATATTGTTTAAAAAACAAACCAAAACCCAAAGCCAAGAGGGATATTATAAAAATAACTTTTTTAAATTAAGGAAAACTGAGGTGAAGTCTATTCTTAGAGGGACATTGTGTCTTGAGGAGAAAATTGGCGGCAGAGTTTTTTCCTGAGATATATCAAGGAAACGGGTGGGGTTTTGGTACTGGTCAACACCTAAACCCAAGTTTTTTAGCTTTTAGAAGTTTTAAATATAACCACAAGGAAAGTTGGTAAGCCACCAACAATCCATTTCTGTGTACAGTTTTTATGTCTCTTAAGGACATTGTGGGAAGTGGAGGCAGAGCCATATGAAAGGTAACATTTGTATCACACTGGAAATTATATGTCCTGCATAGTGCAGCAGGTTGAGAGGCAAGCAGCACGTTGCCAGATATTAACAGTGGTGGAAAAATTGATCAGGGACTGAGAGAGAATGGACAGAGCTCCTTGTATCTCAGACATTCACCAAGCTGGGTAAAATCAGAACTGGCAGCAAAGGCTTGCCAGAAATAGTGCTATATTTATGGCAGAGTTATGTACAAACTTTTTCTTTTTTGTCTAAAAATTCTCCAGTTTTTGGGAAGAGATGGAAATTGGAGATCCAGGCAAACACATCATAAGGCCTCTTCCCAATGACCTGGCATAGAGCTGTGCCACCTTCACTGCCACTGAATAATACTGATGCCCTTGATGCCATTTGAATCATAATTTCTTGCCACCAGTGAAAGTATCTGTAATCAGAAATTTGGCCTATTGCTGCTGCAAGGGAAATTGAGCCACCAGTAAAGAGCTTTCCTTAAGTACCTTATTTATAAGTGGTTTGCTTTTCATGAGATATGTTAGAGACTGAGGACAATGTATTTCAACATATGGTTTGCAGATCCCTAGAGGGGGACGCAAAGAGTAACTGCAAAAATCCCGAGTCTGTGGCAGTAGCATCTGTTCACTAGAGGACTGTTCTCATGTGAGAAAATACAGGAATTTTTATTAAAAAAAAGTAAAGAATAGTGCCTTAGAAGATTTGCTCTGATAACAGGTGTTCAGAAATTGTCACAGAAATAGGTATAAATATTGGAAGGTAGAAATGGAAGGCATAAGTACAAATAACAGAAGTATATGCTGTTATCTAAACTTATTGTAGAATTTACAACCTAAGAGCCATCATGAATATAAACCATGAAAACATGTTGTGATTGTCATGAAATATTTCAGATATACAGTACCGTTTGCCAGAATAATTTTCTGTAAACAGTTCTCCATGTGGGTTGTTAAATTTTGTTTATTTGCTGCAGAAGTTGACATTTAGCAAATCATTGAAATATTAAATCCCTGAACAAAGAGTGTGTTGTCTGGCCACAAAATACTTGGAAATATTTATACCCATGACCCACAACAGCTGCTGACAAGATGCAAAGCTTTTCTTTAATAGTCTAATACGATGTTTTGATGCTAAAAGTGGTACAGCTTTTGGCTCAAAACACTTAGCTTTTGAATTGTTATGTGCTGCAGTTTCCTTTTTACCCTGTATCTACATTTGAAGACCCACTTCTTATCACAAGCAGTTTTAGCAACAAGCATAATTGTAGTGTCTCAAGAGTGTATTGTCCTATATTAAAAAGTTATTTTTGCAAAATGAGTATGGTTATTAACAGAACACAATATTAATTAAAAAAAGTTCTGAGAATAGAATAGCATAGTGGACCATTCATCTATAAATTAAACAACACAAGAAGGAGATTAACATTTCCAAAGCCTGTTATTTAACACAAAACTTCTGCACTGCTGCTGGACCATCAAAATAAAGGGAGGGTCTTGTCAAATTTCTCAAACACCTGCAGCCTGCAGTGAACTACCTGCGATGTCCATAGGCCAGCTGTGGTGATCCGTCCCACACTGATGCCAAAGTTCTGCTCCTAAATTCAAATGAATGTTCGAAGTTTTCAGCCTGGCAACGAAAGCTGTTATCATTGGAAGCTATAGTCACAGCGGTAAACCTTGGGTGTTTTACTCTTTATCCACACAGAGTTGATGCCACCATATCTCAGAAGAACCTTAGAGTTGCCAATTTGTTGCTGAGGAAGGAAAGCAAAGCAAAGACATACTCACTGTGAGGTGGGAAGAAGGGCTTCTTTCTGCTGATCCCACTTGTTCCACTGCTTTCATGTGTGGTGTAGCATCTGTAAAATTAATGTAAAAGAGAGTTCTGGGATCCTTGATGGTCTTCACATCCTGTTATCTTTAAAGGTTTTGAAGGAGAAGATGATCTATCATCAGCTGTATTTCTGTTTTAGCATAAATGTATAATTCTAAATCCTAAGGAACATGAAAAGGTGTTATGAAGGTATTGTGACCACATAATCCCACACTGAACTGGACAAATGGTTATTTATGAATAACCAATAGCTGAATCTGTCCTCAAATTTTGTCATTCTGTATAGAAAGCCCAGGCAAAGAGAGCCAGAAGCTCCCTTCTTGACAAGAAAAAAGCAAGAGGTTCATTTTGTAGATTGGATGTACTACGTTTTCATGTTTGTGAAGCTGGTGGTAGCAGTTGGTATTGAAATGTGTTCTATATTTTAAAAATATTTAGTGTTGCAGATTTTATATGATTTTTTTTAAAAAGGAAAAATATGAAGGGTGTTGCTGAAAAAAAGAATGCACTGTAGTGGAAATTTGTTGTGGGCAGGCCTATTTTCAGCTAGACAAAGAGGACACACTGTCCTGGTTAATCTTTTCCCAGGTTTCCTCTCTAGTGATCTCCAAGCTTACTTGCAGCTACCTCTACAAAATTAGACCTGGTGACATCTTAAATGGACTTCTGGATTTGGATTGAATGTCACTGGAGCAGCAAGCTGAAAAAGGCCACCTATGTGAAACTACAGCCTGGCAGGTCTGAGCAAGACCCAGGAGGTTCAAAGTTCATTGGAGTGGAGGATTTCTTAGATAGAAAGGAATAGTGTCCATTTGGCCATTGCTTTCCTCATTCCCCAGGCTGCTGGCGAAAGTGAATAAACATTGTGACAAATGAACTAATAAATACTGAGGTTGAGAAAGGCTGAACATATAGTTTAACCAACTGCAGTTTGGGTTTTGCTGCAGTTATTTCTCATCACTAGATCTTTCCTTCAAACGTCTTCTTCAGTTAAAGGTCATCTGGGGCTCTATATATTTACGGATTCTCAGTGACTGAAAAAGGAAGAAATCTTTATAAAGTTATAGTAAATTCCTGAAAATTTTCTATTTCCAGTTTATAGAGGAGAGCTTGATCTAACCAATTTATTTATTAATATTAAAATCCAAAATATCACAGAATGAGATATTTTGTGAGGAAAATGACAGCAGGCAGGAGAATTACATGTGAAGAAAGAACTTGAGACTGGGTGTTTAAGCATGCTGTAAGTGAATATGTTAGTTAAAATTAGTGCAAAGGAAATAAAAAACATATGGTTGAGAAATGTGGTAGCTACAGTAAATCTTGCATTCATTGACATGAAAGACGATAAGAGATGATAACCTCATTCTGTACCACATACTGAGCAGAAAATATACTGTTAAAATATCAAGAAATGACAACAAAATAGCTGTTTCTATAAGTTACAGAGAAGGAATCACCTTATTATCTAATGATAAGTCCCTGAACCAAAAGTTTCTGCTGGAAAGGACTGTGAACAGCAGTTTTCTAAAAGGTTCTTGAATTGCAGGCTCACAATGTGATCTGACCTCCTGTCTTCCTTCCTTGATAGCTTCCCCTCATGCTGTGCTCTCTCCAACCCACAGCCTCTGCTTCCTAAACTGGTTATGACTTTTCCTCTGTTAAGCCATATTCATAGTAGGAAGAGAGAAATGTTTTTACTACTGTAGGAGAAGCAACTCCTGTGTACATCTTTAAAAAACAACTAGATAAACACTATATGAGATGCTTTGTATATCCCAAAGTTTTTGATTAAATCTGCTTTATACTTAGATTTTCCTTTTTATAGTTAGATTTTGTCTGGCCAAACTTGGGCAAACAAGTAAAGCTTGAGGTCAACATTTATAATTTTCACATACCTGATCCAGTGAAACACAGCAAAATTTTTGTGTGATTTTTAAAAAATTCAGATCTGCCTAATTCAGATTATTGGCCAATACAACTATGGACAAAGCCAAAAATGTCCAGGTAGGTTAGGTCTGTACTGAGATTCACCCATAATGACTGTACAGGTGTTCCTTAGGGCTCTTGAGAAATTACTGTCATGAAGAAGCAAAGAGGAGAATTTGGACCTGGCCTTTCCAGCATTTTCCCCATCTCTTCAGAAAGAGGAAAAGAAAGAAGGGGGAGGAGGGAAGAATTATTCTAGAGGGAGTTGTTCCTTAAGTGCTTTGTCTGGAGATATTATGTTTAAAATGTTTGTATTCAAGGAAGGAAGAGAAGGGACATAAATATCAGCACATTGAAATAGCTATTCCCTGAGGATACTTTGTTTTAATATAGTGGTATTATCAGTTCAGTGGGCTGTGATTTTTCAATTCATTCATCACTTATACTATGGAAATTTTTGAAATGTTTAATTTCATTGTACTGAAGACATCAGTCATGATTTTCTAGTTAAAGTTGTGGGAGGCTTTCATTTTGAAACACTATTATAACTTTCAAAATAATTCCTTTTAAGCTGATGTTTAGTGTCAATCCAAGCGTGACTCATGTAGTGAAGTTGGAGAAAATCACCTTAGCCATTTCTGCTTTATGGTAGTCTGATGAGGGTTTTCTTTTCTTAAAAAGAAAAGACAGTTTTCCATAACTCTGAAATCGAGCCTCCACACATTCTTTGATAATACTCCTGGGTCTGAGGGACAAGAGGGTTGAGATGGGGAGAAGAAAAGGAAAATGAGGATTTTCCAATTCCTATCTGCAAAACATATTCTTTTCTACTTTTGTTTGTTCAGAAACTGCCTCTGTTGAAAAGAGGTCATGTGTTCAAGAAACCAGATCTTTAAAGGAGAGAAGAAGTCCCCTGTAACACTATTAAGCAGTATTTCAAGTCAAACCTCATCCTTCCTCAGTAGATTTTGGACTGCGAGTTCATGCTCAAGGTCTCTGCTGCTCCCCAAGCTCACTGACAGCAGCACCTCCCTCCAGTTGTGCCACATCATTTACTCACATTCATCTTCCCTCTCCAGAATTACCCAGTTCTCCTCTAGCATACAAAAGGCCATATGAGATAAAACCTCTTTTCTGGCTTTTTCCAGCCTAAACTATTTTCCTGCATGTTGAATCTCTAATGAACATTGCATCACAATCCAACAGAAATAAACAAGAATGAGATTCCTCTTTAATTCTTTTTCTAGAATAGACTTTTTCCTATCTTAGTCTCCCAGATAGCACCAGAAGGTTAAATATCTTCTCTGCCCTCTCAGAAAGAGGCCAGGCATCTTGTAGTAACTTAATAAAATGAAATACTGCATCATACACATAGAGATGAAAAAATCATCATGTAAGACAGACATCAGTTTACATGTAATTGGATACTCAGGTGTAACAGTTGACCTGATGCAAATGCACTACATTTGTTTTTATGAGTCTACAATATTTTGGGATAATAAAAAGGGTCTCAATGCGGAATAAGTTGAAATGTTAATTTTAATAAAAATAGTGTTTTGTGACATAAATCCCCTTATTGAATATAGCAATAAAATGTCATCTTTGAAGATATTTTGATTTCCCTTTTTCTCTTTGATTGATAAAATGACTTAACAACTGCTGTGAATGATACACAGGGTATGAAGCTGTATTCACAAGCTTCTGCACTTGTGAAGCAGTTTGTGTGTATACTGTGATGAATTTCACAAAGGATTTTTCAGTAAATTGGATATTTCTTAAAAAGCCTGAGAAGTCCTTGTCTAGAGAATATTCCTAAAATGTTACTAGTATGTATTGCAAATTATAATTTATTCTATATTTTGATTAATATAACTTTTTACTTTAAAAAAAGAGAAAAATTTAGGAAAATAATTTTAAATCTCTTCTCATTTCTTCCACAAAAATAAATAGATCTGTGTTACATAAAGGAGCTTGCAAATCTGGGAGGGGGTGTGTGTGGGTGTGTGTGTGGGTGTGCATGTGTGTGTGTGAAAAGGCAGAAGTGAGTAGTATGTCCCTGACATAATTGTACATTTTCTTTTTAGAAAAGCATGAACTTATTTTTTATTTTCCCTCAACCTTCCACATTGTTGAACAGTGTAAAGAAAAATGATTCTTCCTATGTGTGATTTGCCCAGATTTGGAGAGCTTTTGAAGTATTACAGATTATCTACCAAGAAGTGGGGTGAGAAGCGCTTTTTGAGCTCTGTATATAATTAATCCTATTGCACTCAGTAAGCAAACCACACTTGTATACAGGAAACTAGTGATGATGAAACCCACAAAGTTGGAGTTCAGACATTTTGAAAAAATTAAAAATAGTAAGTCTTCCATTACAGAATGTGAATTAATTCTAAATCATTTGTGTCCAAAACCTTTTCAGTTTTCAAATGTATCTGGTTTCTAGCTGGTGAAGGATTAAATGGACTGAAATCCACCTGCCTTCTAATATCTCCTACCTTAATGTCTCTGGTGATGCTAGAAAAAGGAAAGTATACAGGTACTGTTTTCTTCAAAGAGAGTGAATAAAAGCATTTCATCTATAATTTAGAATATTTATAAGGGTAATTGCAAAATATTGGGTAGGAAACACATATTAACACATCTAACATTCAGGCAGTGTTGTGAGGTAAACATCAGCAACTACATGTTGGGACCTTTCCTTCTAAGCAATGTATAATTTGCAGTGGAAAATGAAAGGCTACTGAACTGGTTTGCCAAGAAGCTGAGAACAAGATGTGATAGGTGATAAAGGCTTTGACAGTCATGCAGGGTGAAAATGAAAAGCAAAAGGTGAGGGCAGATGAAAGAAATTTGCCAAGGTCTGAAAGTAAAGAGCAATATGGTTTCAGAATTACAAGTAAGGTAATAGAAGTGAATGGAAAGAGGCTGCACATATTCTGGCAATGTGGTTGTTATGTATTTCTTAGAATGAGAACAGAATGCATCCCCCTATCTATGGGATGGATGTCTAAGATTAGTAGGCAAAAATGAAGAAGAAAAAAACAGAGCTAAAAAAAAGAGAAAGAAGACAGCAAGAGGGTGAAATAAAAATGAGTGAAATAAAAGAAAAATGAGCTAAAATAAATGAGAGAAAACATGAAGCTGTAAAGTTATACAATATGAGAGGAAGAAAGTCCATGGAAGCACAGAGAAACTAAAAGAAATGTAAGAGAAGAGAAAGCAACCTTCTACTATGCAAATTACATTCCTTTAGAATGAAGATATTTAATTTTGATTGACTTAATCCTCCCCCACTGTCAGGAAAGCCTACACTTCTTGAGTTCATCAAAAATAAACCCCTACAATGATTTTTGAGAAAAAGAAAAATCAAGTCAGAACATTTACTATGTAGAATAAATTCAATATATACCCACTATAGCAGTTGGAATCAATGTCATCCAATTATAAAGAGAATTTAAGAAAATACATTTAATTAAGAACAAAAAGGGGAATAATGTAAAGTGTTAACCTTACTGAAAGCAAAACAAGTATTTCATTCTCATTCTTCCAAAGATCAAAGTTAACATATCAGTGTTTCAATGATAAAAATAATGTTGAAATTATATGAAATGTGAAGTATAAGCATCTAGAAGAATAGATATCAAAACATACGTGTAAGATCCTTCATATTTGTTCATTCACTATCAGCTGAGAAGGATGAAGTAGACCTTTCTAGGATTTCTAGCAATTAAGATGGAGAAACTGACCACTGTGCTGAGACGTTTTATAAATGGTGCACTAATTCACAGCATAGGAAAGATGCAACATTTAATGAGATAGAGCATAGAACTAGTCAAACAAAATCTATTTCTCTCCAGTGGGTGGGTAGTGGTTTGATTTTGTTAGTTTTGCTGTCTCACACTACCATTGCACAATATTTTACGTTTAGGTTTTAAAGCAACCCAGTTCATATTCTGAAAGGTTTCATATATGCATCAAAATTAGTAACTTTGATCATTTCTGCTAAGGAGAAAAGTATTTTACTTCCTCTGAAATATCCTCCTCTTCCCAGGCAATAAGCTGGCAGTGACCATGATGAGATTACGAGGCCAGTCTGTATTGCAGAAATTCAAAGTACTGCTGTACAATAATTAGCAAGGTAATTGTCGCAGTATAACACCATAGCTGTGCACTGCAATGCTCATGGCTTACCATTTAGGTCTTTTTATCTTTCTGTTCTTTTACTTCTCTCTCAATTACTGAAGTGTGCCATGGGAATAGTATTTCCCTGATCAGTTTGTACATCTGTATACCTTGTTCTACTTAAAAGGAAGTCTGAGGGACAGAGCATCTCTTGCACTGGGTCAACACATCCTCTTTGAAAAGAGAATAGTATTTGCTAGGTGTTTTAGCATAGTCATAACAGAAAGGATAGATTTGGTATTTGTTTCAGCTTGTTACATTTACATTTGAAGGAAAGGAAAAAATTATCTAGATTGATGACTATACTAGGGAGAGTATTTTTTAATGCTGGATAGCTTTTAGGAATGGCATTTTGCTCCTATTCTTGTGAAGTGTCTCTTAATTTTGAGCTGAACCAAACAGAAAAAAATTATGAAAGATGATGAGAGAATCATAGCCAATGAAGAAAAGTCAGTAGATCAGCATAATTGTTCAGAATAAGTTATTATTGAAGGTGAACTACAGGATGAGATTCTATAGCTGTGGGTTTGCAAAGAAATCCGTACATGGAGATATGTATTGAAGATGGAAAACTTCTGTGCTAGAGAAAGAGAGAAGCAAATGAGTAAGCATTGTTGTGTCTTTGGAGTAAAGCAGTTTTACGACTTGACAATAGAAGAACTGACAGAACTTCATATTAAGCACAAGTCCTAATCAACTGGTAAGTGATAACAAAAAAAATGTTGTGATTCCTGGCAGAAATAGCTGTAATACACATCCATATAGTTTCCAGTATAATGTTTCTGGTTTTATTCCATAGTAATCCAATCTGCTTCATAAAAGTATAGCCAGATAGTGAAAGATCTAATTTGATTCTGGAATCTGTTAGATCAAGTCAGTGAATTCTGAGAAATGTATGTGGACTAACTACAATGGAATTCTATCTGCCTATGAAGTACATGGAGACCAGAGACAAAGGAATTACACATTTGGTACAAAAGTGGCGTAACTAATGCTGATGTCACAGTACATTCAATTTGTTATTGAATTGAGCAGGAAGCTTCAAAATTATTTTAATTCTTTTAGCTGTAAGGTTTTATATTGCTCTATGACTTTGCTCACAGTGACAGGCAAGTCCTTTTTATCTTTTAGCCATATAATGGAGGTAGGAAAGAAAGATTTAGGACACATGATCACAAATTGGACCATCCTGTTACCGTTTTCTTTCTATTGTTGAAGTCAATGTAGCTGTTAAGTCTCAGGTTGTTTGCTGGATATTTCAAAAGGTGTGAGGACTAGACCCATCTGCCTGTGTGATCTACAGTTCAAGTGACAATAGAGACTTTTTAGCCCTAGAGGATAAAATCTATTCTGTGTGGTCATTGTAATGGATCAGTATCAGAAAAGCCATAATGAAAAATCCCACAAACTGAATAATCTCAGGAGCAGATCTATACAGTTATAATGGTTTCACATTAAATTGTCTATGACAATTTATTGTCATTAAATGCTAACCATTTAGAGATACTGGGAAAAAATTATGTGTCACAGGGAATCAGATTTTTGTAAAGCAAAAGGAAAGGCTTTGTTCATTTACCTTTTCCATTGTTGGTGTTCATTTTGTGTGGCAAATGTCAGTGTGTACAATGGCTGTTGAAAGGAGGGAGTCCTTTTCCCTCTCCCCTCCCAGATTTGAACAGAGCTCCAGGAAGAGGATGGCATGGGGTAGTTTTCCCTCCCCAGAGCTGGGCACATGATGTGTGCCTCACCTCTGAATGGGGCTGCAGCAAAGGAACCAGCTCCCAAACCCCCAGTAGGGAAGAAGAGACACTGAAGAAATCATAAGAAGCCAACCCAGAATAGGGATATGCTCATATTTAGACACATTCATTTAAAGAGAAGTTTACTCTGCCTTTCACCATTTGCCATCTTTTTGGTCTCTGCTCTTTACTTTGAGCTCTTCAAGCAACGGTCTGTTTTCCACATATGTGATGTAGTAGAAAAAGTGTTCACATCATCCTTTTTTGCCGTATCCATTAGACACCAGTGCCAGATTCCTCCTTCTCACTGCTCTCCCCTCACCCAGCATGCTTGGCATGGCACTGTTGCTCTGACTTTGCAGTGTTCAGTGTTTTCTTGTGAGACTTTCTTTGTCATGGTTATGGCTTGTTTTCTTTCTATTATCTATGTTTTCTTAAATTGTATCTGTGTTTACGAATTCCAGTATACTGGGTGGAGAAATATGATTGACAAATACTTTGACCAAGTGGATTATAGGAGGTGGTGATTTCTACCTCCAATCCACGGTGATGTGTGAAAACATATAAATAAAAGTCGGAGGGCTCTGCCCTCTCTCTTCCTGCTCTCTCTCCTGCTGCGTCTGTGTGTGTTCTTTGTGTGGCTCTCCTTCAGGCCCTCGGCCTAGCAGGCCTGCCTGAAGAGTGCCATATGGCACCAGGATGTGGCTGCTGTGGGTGCTGTGCCTCTCATAGGACTGCCCAGCTGGTCCAGCTCCCTGCACTTCACTGCTCTGCGCGCAGCGTTGGGCAGTGTGGAAGGGAAAATGCCATGGCCAGTTTAGAAGAAATAAATGCTGTTCACCTGCAGTGCTCTGGGGAGTAACCTAGATACAGACCTCACTGTGATGGTGTAACATGGAGAGATGCCCTGTCTGGCAGAACCATAGAATCAAGAAATTCAGAGCAGGAAGAATACAAAATAGCACTGCCCTTCTTTCACAAGTGAGAACCGAGGCACAGTTCCACCAAGATCAAAATGAACATCTGTGGCAAGTGAAAGAAACAAATCTCAGAATAACAAGTCTGAGACACTTCTTTCATGTGGGGGATAGCTAAGACACATGAAATGAGCTTTTTAGGGACTCTGACTTCATTCTTTCCCAGTAATAAGACCTCAAGGTATTACTTATACTTGAATACGTTAAGTTTGGCTGGTTTATCTTTAGTGGTTTTTTATTAAAGTACTAGTTACAGATTAAGCATTACAAAGCATATTTTTGCACTGAATTTGACACAATGTTTTTAAAGTTCATGAATCTGTTAAGCCCTCAACACTCTAATGTATTAGACAACAACAGTGATTTACATTATTTCGACATTTCAAATGAGTTTTCAAGGGTAATGGATTTCATATAAAGAGATTAAAAAACAACATTCCTTCATTTGTGCCTACTGACTTCTTTCCCCCATCATACTACATTTAGCAAAATGAATAAGGCAGAAAGGATGCTGGTGTATTTTTATGTTAATTAACGTATTTTAATTTCAAATAACATTTCTGAAGAAAAGATATACTCCAAAAAAAGTGGTACCAGGGCAAAACTAATGAATTTTAATTCTTGTCAGTATACTTATGCTTTCATGAATTCTTTTTGTTATATGCTGGTGCATGAGAATGCATCAGTAGGCACTCAGAGTATGCAGCCCACAGATCTGATTTTTACAGAAATCCAGCTTAACTTTTTTAGCTACATAATAAAGTTCACCTCAAAAGCATGTTATTTTTAGTGACCAATTGGGTAATAGCTAGAAAAAGGCATCCTTCAGGAAGAGAGAGCAACTTTTAAGGGATTTATTTAAAACAACACATCGTAAATGACAAGAAGTCTTTTTGCACAAAGAATGCATTTAACTGTTTTGTACCTAAATTGTGCTATTCTTAGACAAATTTTAGGGTGGGCTACTTGTCCCAGAAAGGCTACTGCTGATAACTTGCTGCACTTGCATTGCTTAAAGCATAGTGATGTATCCTTTAAGTAGTTAAACTGTAATTTCACTGCACTAACTCTTCTCTTCCATATCTTGGAACGCCTTGGATAACCCTTGGCTCTTTGGAAGTGAAAGTGGTTTAGGCCATGGTGCTGTCAAACAGAAATCTCCATGGTCTCTGCAGGATGCCCATGGCTGCTGGAGCTGGGCCAGTGACTATATTCTAATACTGGTGGGGAGGGGCACCAAAAGCAGCCCTTTTTAACAGCATGGTCCATGGATTGCCCTGCTCTGATCCCAGACAATTCTAATAGGAATTCTCAGTTCATGGCCCCTCCAGGCATGATTCACTGGCAAAATACTGGCCTGCTGTAATTTACTTGTGCATCCTGTCAAGAACTGGGCACAATAAACCAGGCTGTCCTTTGTGTAACACTTGTCATAACAGCAACATCAAACCAATGACACACTTGAGAAGGATTGTTGCTACTCATCAGAACAGATCATTAAATGATGTTTCTTTTACTTCCATAACTGTAGCATACCTGGGTGCTTGTATAAAGCAAGAGCACTGGCCATAATTTACTGCATTGCAGTAAAATCAACAATGCAGCATTCCGCAGAGCCAAGGAAATCTCATATTTGATGTGATAAGTGAATAGACAGAGAAAATGTAGCCCCCAAAATATTTTGAATCATGTTACTGTAGTTCATGTTTGTAACCCTTCAGAAGCTTCCTTATATGAGTAAACACTGGTAGCTCTTGAAACCAGAACATTATTCGGAAACTTGATTTGAAATAATTTCTTTTACAAGTAAAAAAACAAATCACAGATTTTCTCAAAATTCTTTTGGAGGAAGTAAAAAAGAACAATTTCAGAAGTTAACAGTAATTCATAGGTAAGTTCCTGTTGAGCAGAAGCCAAATTTAAAACTAAAAATCCTAGGCCTAAATAAAGGCATCTGATTCCATCTAAGAGAAAATTCCCATTGTTAGAGAGGAAATACAGAAATTTTATCTAGTTGAGAGTAAATTCAAACTTAGGATAGTTATATCTAGTTATATAGAGCCATAGTAATACTTTTATAATTAGAAAAAGATACATAGTTTAAAATACCACAAATTAGGAAATATAAAAGTTGTTAACAGACTTAATTTTTTTTCTATGAAAAATTGACCCATTATAAACATTTTTCTTGTCTGTAAAACTGTTTTCTTCCCCAGGTCTTCTTGAACTGTGGTAGATTTTTATTTTGTTCAGTAAAAGTTGGGCATTGAATAAACATAGTTTCTAATTAAGTGGTGATAAAAAGAATTATTTTAGTACGGAAATAATCTACTCTGGTATAAGTTTACAGTTTGTTGTTTCTGCCTGAAAGATGAAGGAAAGAAAGACAACTGATCATCTCAGCTTAGTGGCAGGGCTCCTCCTCACTGCTGAATATATAAGAAGAGTGAAGATAAATGCTCGTGTTTTATAACCGTCCACTCAATACAAAAGTGGTAGGCTTTGTGGAATGAGCATTCTTCTATATGCTGATTTTTCTTAAGGTAGCAAAATAAAATTTAGGTTTCAGAATTTCCTTAAAAGCCAAAATATGCTTTATGTGCATGAAGATTGAACAAATTCATAAAAATCACAGCCTGTTATGGCCAATGGGAGATTTTCTTCTGGAATAAAAGAATACTAACACTATAAAAGTTAATGTGACAGACACATGAATTTACAAGTTGGAAATACATGCAAAGAGAAGATTGAAAATTAAGGGATAGAAAACTTAGCCAAAGATTTTGTCTTAGGGTAGACTACGGGAAATAGCTTTGAACAGTTAACCCTGTAGTAACTCTGCGTTATCATTCCAGGTACCTGGGAATAACGAGGCCTCTTACATACCCTGTGAGGCAGAATGGGAGGTGTATGGCCAAAATGATCCTGTGTGTCTGGCTCTTGTCTGCCTCCATCACCATACCCCCGCTCTTTGGCTGGGCCCAGAATGTGAATGATGAAAAGGTTTGTCTCATCAGTCAAGACTTTGGCTACACCATTTACTCCACAGCAGTTGCATTTTATATTCCAATGTCAGTGATGCTTTTCATGTACTATCAGATTTATAAAGCTGCCAGGAGGAGTGCTGCTAAACACAAGTTTACTGGTTTTCCCCGTCTGGAGGAAATGGAAGGGATTTCTGTGAATGGACTTGTAAAACTGCACAAGGAATCTGAAGAATGCACTAATTTTTCACGACTCCTAAAACATGACAAGAAAAACATTTCCATCTTTAAAAGAGAGCAGAAAGCTGCCACCACTCTTGGGATTATTGTTGGGGCTTTCACAGTCTGCTGGCTGCCCTTTTTCCTCCTCTCCACCGCCAGGCCCTTCATCTGTGGTACAGCATGCAGCTGTATCCCCCTCTGGGTAGAGAGAACATTTCTGTGGCTGGGCTATGCCAATTCTCTCATTAACCCTTTCATATATGCCTTCTTCAATCGGGACCTGAGGACAACCTATCGCAACCTGCTGCAATGCAGATACAGGAACATCAACCGGAAACTCTCAGCCGCAGGGATGCATGAGGCGCTGAAGCTCGCAGAAAAGCCAGAATTTGTTCTGTAAGGCCACTCATCCTCTACTGTGATCATTTGTTGTTTTATCACATTAGCTTTTTCCCCACAGATTTGAAAAGAAATCAAGAACCAGGCTTCTTAAGCACTGTTAATGCAGTTATCAAGAAACTGGAAGGGAGCAAGGTAGAGCCCACCAGTCCTTATCAGCCTGGAAAAACCAAGACCACCATCTACAGAATTTGGGTGTAAGAGGAACACAAGTAAGGATGAAAGTGAAATGTGGTGCAGGATGTTTGAGCTGTTAGTAAGGAAAAAGCAAAATGGACCTAACCCATTTTTTTGCCCCAAAAAATGTTTAGTAGGTCTGAATGTTGGACGTACCTTATGTCCCAGAGATTCTTTGCTGTAATAATGATCCGAGAATAGTGGAAAGTTCACTTCCTTCCCCTTTGTTATTACAAAAATAAATCATTTAAGAAGAAGCTGGATCAAAGTACTTCTATGGCTTAGAAATATTTTTTTTATTATAAAAACCCATTTGTTCACTAAATATTAATTTACTGGATTGCCTGGAAATGAACTATGTTGTGTAATTTAATATTGCCTTTGCACAGCAACTCTGGCTCAGAAAGACTATGTAACACTTCCAATGTGATTATAAGAGCGTGAGTAAAGTCACATGTAATTTTACATGAGTAAAAGCACCTACTGCTGCACACAGCCACGCAGCACAGTGAGCTGCAGGGCTGCTGTGCTAAGCACACCAGGTAATCTTGTACTGTATTTCTAACATAACAAATGTGTCTTGATTGCAGTTTCTTTCATGATCTGTCTGGTTTTTGTCCGTCTCCTCATTCTTTAATTCTCTTGGCTTTCTCAGCTGAGCACTTCTCTAATCTAGATGGAGACTCTGTGCTCAAGTAATTTCTGTTGATGTATGGCTAGTCCTTGTTCCACTTCAGTAGTTAATTTACTGTCTCTTTGAAAGCTCTTCTACTTTTTGGAATTTCTTTCTCTTCCGAAGTCAGTAAGGAAAAAATAAACGTAAGACCTTATGACTTCAGAGACATCTGGACTTTATCCTTACAAACTGATTTTAATCATCACTTGTGCTTAAAGAGATTTAAAGCCTTGCCCTGTGTAAGAATAAAGATAATTTACTTTTTCTGGCTCTAGCTTTTTCTGCCACCATTGCAGTTTGTCCAAGGATGTGATCCTACTTCTCCTGACTTTGGTAATAAATCTCATCAGTCAGTGGAGCAGGGCCAAGTATCATAACAATGTTCTTATTAAAAAATTAATAATAAAGGTAGTGATTATATTAATATATTACCAGTAATGTATTAATATAACATGCAGTGATTGTGTAAGATACTATTACAATAACTTAAAATAATAATAAAACAACTCATGAGATCAAGATGAGTTCTTTGGCCCAAGTTTGCACTGCACACCATGTTCCAGCTGAAGTAAGGGTGAGGGTGCATTAGTGAACAAAGACTGCTTCAGAGCTTGAGCTACTTTGTCAGATATTGGGACATCAGTGAGGAGACATATTCAGCATCAAATTGCCTCAGCAGCAAATCACACTTTAGGCTAACTTCTGTCCCCGCTTTCTCAAGAATGAAGCCAAAATGACTTAAATGAGTTCAGTGATGTTAATTTGGGCTAAGTAGTGAGAAGTCTGTGCCAGATGCCTTGTTCCAAGCATACAGACATAATTGCAAACACTTGAGCCTCTAACTGGCACACAGGCAAGACCTGAATGGGTGTGCTGAGCTACGTGTACTGAAACATGCTTAGGTCATTTTAGATGCATTCATACACTAGCTAGGAAGTACATTTTGGCCTAATTTTCAGAAGAGAATCTTGGTTTTGTAAGAGTAAGAGGCTGTATTCCAGCTTCAAAACTGTTTCTTAGAGAAGTTTCAAATTGATTTGGGACAGTCCTATTTCTTTGAGATATTCCAAAATTATGCACAGGGACAAGAGACTGGGCCCACAATATCCACAAGCTCTGGAGTACAGAGTAGAGTTCATGTTAATTCAAGCATATTTTCCATATTCAACATGAAATTATTGCTGTTTCTTTTTTGCTTATTAGAGTAGCTTTTTGTTTGCTTCCTACATAAGTGAGAATTTTTCAAGGCCTTCTGTAAGTTTTTTCTCTGTATAAGGATACACATGGGAATATAAAAATAGAGGTATCTGTGAAGATTCCAAGTGGGACTATTAAACTCTGAAGGTGATTGTAGAATTCTGGACAGAAGTTTCAGCATTTTTTTTCTGCAGGAAAGTCTGAGAAGTTGTGTTTCCTCCAAATAAGATTTTTTTCCTTTTTTTAAATGAAATATGTGTCTGAGTCAGAAATTGACATTTGCCCAGCTGTCACTAAAGGCAATTGCTTTCCTCTGGGAAAACATCCTGCAGGACTCCAGCTTTCCTCTACCATCTGTTTCAGGTAATGAGAGCCCAGGAGGGAATAGGAGTTGTTATGGTGTGTAGACCAACCCTTGAAGTTTTTGGAGACAAACAGCCATATTTGATCTCTGAATATGTTTGGAAAGAAAAGAAAAATAAAAGAAAAAATAGAAAACAAACCACTACAAAGTTTCTTCATACACTCAACCCAAAATATAGCCAAATGGAAGGTGTTTTTAGATGGAGCTGTATTTGAGGGGAAAAGTAAAGAAGTTGAGAAGATTAGAAGAATGTCCCACTGCCCAAGTGCACAGAGAAAAAAAAATGTTGAGAAGAAAAGAAAGTTTTCAGACAGAATTCTAATGGAAAGATGCTTTAATAAGAACAAGAAGGAATTAATTGTTTGGGTTTGTGAACAGGATATTTCACTTTTTAAAAAGATAAATAAATAAATAGAACTGCATCACACTATCTAACTGCAGCAGTAGCTTTTTTTTAACTTAAATAATTCACTACAGTTCTGACAAGGGGGTAACAGAAGAATGGGTGAATGAGAAGTCTATGTCAACATCTGCTTTTATCAAACCCAAGAAGAGACTGCACTCCTGGTCTGTGTGTTCTTACACATGTTTCTAGAGGAAAGCAGGAAGGGTGAATCAGACAGATGGGGTTGTGAAAGAAAGGGTAATATAAGACTGCAGGAAGCAGCCAGAGCAGAGGCAGACCATGACAACACTGACTGAAGGAAGAAAGTGAGAATTGTGCTCGCCCTGCTCGCTCAGCACTGTTTGTTAGAGGGAGACTCTCTGTGGTAGAAACCTCATTCCAAACACTTGTTCCAGCTCCCACCACCCACCAGCCTGTCCATCTAATACTGTAACACAGTGTTGGCACTTTCCACACTCCCCTCTTTAGTAAGAGTCTTAGAGGGCAGTAATAGAAATAGTAGAGTAGTAAAACCTGTGACATGATGAAAATATCTTATTATTATACATCTATTGCTTCACATTTCTGTTTTGTAAAAAAGAAAACAATGTCCTTCATGCTCTGTTCAGAGCTAACACCACCTGCAGAACAATGTGTCAAAGAGTGGGAAATAAATCTAGTACAATGAGACATGAACAAGGAAATTATTTACCAAATTAAGACTATAAATAATGCAGACAAAATCCACTCACTCTTTAACCCTTGCTTCATGGCAGGAAAACAGATTTCCAGGCAGCCATTGCTCCAAAAGAGCAACATTATTACAAGAACATTACTGGGTTAAGTTTTTGGATTGCTGACCAAGATACTGTAGTTACAGAACTACAAGGTGTTGAAAGCAATGCCATTGGTTCTCTTACTTTCCCCTAGCTATTAACTTTTTATATTGTTTTTCTTATCTTTCAAGTAAAAACTATTTTAATTATAGTATTCTCAGAAAATGAGCAAGACCAATGTGTCATCAAATCCTCTTCACAGTTTGCTTAAGAATTAGTTCTTGTATTTTAAAACATTTCTCAGGAAAACAGTGAGAGAGAAGGGAGAAAATTAGGAGACTTGGGAAATGGTTTTAATGTGCAAAATCATTAATACCCTGGAAGAGAAGACACCTCTTATTTCAAATGCTGAGGAGGTAGGGATTGTGAGGACTAGATTTTTTTTTTTAAGAGAAGAGCTCAAACAAATGAATTTAAAAATAGCCTAAGAGACACTGAATCAGAAGAGCAATCTTTACAATTGGCAAGAAATATAAACTTAGGTCCCTCCTCACTGTTTTAAATCTCCTAAGTAGTTATTGCCACTAAAGAGTGGGTTCAGCCTGAGTCTGAAGCAAATTCTATTTTCTACATCAATTTTCTAAACAATTTGCCAAATGGCCCTGTCATTCCCCACACTCACAATTCAGCTGCTCTGCTGTTTTGCCGAATCCTTTCTCACACAGTGATATTTCCAAAAGGACAAAATGGATTTTATTTGCTGAAAACTGAAAAGATGCTTTTGATTCCCAGATTCATTTCTCACGACTGCAAGCAAAAAAACCCCCATTGAGATATTTCTAAAAGATATTAGTGTATGGTGATTGTAGGGGATAATATTTTGATGATTTGTGTAACTTTACTGATTGAAATGATCATTTCTGTCATTTGCAATCTTTTGCATAGAGCTAGTCAAGTTACTTCAGGAAAAATGCATACAAATGTATCAAAGTTTCCAGAAGAGATCATACAGTTTTATAAACTAACATACCAGACTGAATAAATATTTTGCTTTTAGTTTGCTATCTACTCAGTCAAAACTAACAATATTTCATTAATTCAGTAGTTGTGTGGTCTTGCTAGTTCCAGAAAATTCTGTTTACAATATACTTATTTCTACCTTTTGCAAGAGGAGAGAAAGCAAGCCACTGAAGTACACTTAGTGCAGCCCTTTTGAAAAATCTGATTTAAAGTGTGAAAAAATAGAAAAGAATGCATCTGGATAAACTCACTATTGTCTCAGAAAACTTGGCATCTTTGGCTAAACAGGTCTGTGTTAAAACAACAGGGATTCCTCAGTCAAATCTATCATCCTGAAGGTGCTCACAAGGAACATATAAAATTAGGCAAATTAAAAGAACATTTACTTTGCAACAATAGTTGCAAAACCTGATAAATACATAAATTTTATTTCTGTCTTCAAAGAAAGCAGTAAATACAGCAAACGAAAAACGTGCTAAGAACCTTTCACTTGTCATTACAAGAAAAAGAATCAGAAGTTCAGTTATGCACATAAAGCTAATGCTGCAAAATAGCATTATTTTTTTTAAGATTAGTATTCTCTTTCTGAAATAATCTCCTGTCAGCCCAGAAAAGATAAAAACAACATTCTCCAGGGAAAATTATATAAAGTCCAGAATTTTATTCTGGCTTGAAAAAAAAAAAATCTGCAATTACCTAAAACATAGGATTTAAAATATCTTTATCTTTCCTTTCTATCTGGTTTTGAACTTGGATATAATTACTTGCCTACCTTTAATTTAGATAATTTTTTTGCCAGGATGTGTTTTCATGTAATAAAATATTTGAAATAAGTGAAAATACAGGTTTGTGTGTAAAAATGCCTGCTCCTGACACAATTACAGAGATGAATAATTCTGTAGTTTCAACAGGGAGGCTGTAAGAAGACAAAGCAGTACCTTGATGCAAGGCTGGAAAGGGATGCCCTGAAACCCTGTCTTGTGATCTCACAGATGTTTCTGTTACAACATTTCAGCCTGGTTGCTTACCAAGAGTGGTTCTTCCCTTCACCCAGCTTGAGAAGAGAGGCAGGAATTTGTACTTCCCATGCAAAGATCTTTCAGTAATTCTTTGTCTACAGGCAATTTTATGAAAGCAAGGAAGAAGTTTTCATTGTCTTTCTGGCTCCTTTCTCCCTCTCTCACACATGAGGTGCCCATGGGCAGTGGCAGGGATAGGTTTGTGCTGCCACCAGAGGCTGGAAGGCTGGGCCAAATGCAGGGCTCTCGGACTTTTGCCACGAAATTGTGTAAAACAGACTGAGAACTTCCTCAGTTCTCACAACAACCCAAAATATGATGAGTACAAAAGATTGAAAGCCCCCAGAATGCTCCACTTTCCTTCAGCTTCCTCCTTTGTATGGGATTTTAGGGAATTATCTCAATAGACATGATCTAATTGCCTCTTGAGAAATGTTTCCATTTATTTCAGTGGTATATTTGGTCAGAACTTTTAGTTGCTCCAGGATATTTCTCATCTAATTCATCCACTTTTTTAAAAACAGGAGAAGTTCTGATTTCTCCAGGGAAAAAGAGTCATGACCAAATGTGCTTCAAAGCAGCCAGAAAAAGCCAAGCCAGAACAGGAAGAAGAAAAATGAAGAGTTGACTTCCGAAGAACTGGATAGATTTATGAAATGTACTTCATCTTCTTTTGATGGGATTGTGCTAAAAGTACTCCATGAGCTGGATACATTACATTTCTATTGGAAGTAGTCACATCTTGTTTGTTATGGAGGAAAGTGCTGCTATATACAAAAGAAAATAGTTTTCTGCCTGAGAAAGCCAAATAATATCAGCAATAAGTTTGACACAGAGGGTAGGGGAAAAAATGCCACTAAAACTCAAAGGTAAAGCATTGTACAGATTTCCACCACATTAAACTATGTAGAAGAACATTCATGTTTACTATTGTGGATCCTAACATTGTATTCCTATTCAGGGATTGTCAGTGGTACTGAATGCATTTTGCTGTACTAAAAAAGAGATTTTCAGGCAAATGCTGTCTCTGTAGATGCTTTCAGAGCTTGTGTTAAAGAGATGCTGTACACCTGCAATGGGATTGAGAACAACAACAATAAAAGACTCATTTTTGTTAAAGCTTTCTGTTGAATTAAGTAAATGTCTGTTACTTGTTAACATACATGTGGTTGGTTCTCCCAAACTTTTGTAAAAAGCTGCTTTTAGTTATGCAGTGACGAAGGTTTAGGAAAGTAATTGGAATGCACATGTATGACACCACAGCCAATTTACAAATAGAATTGCTTTGCTTTAATATAATTTTCATGACCTGCCAATTCATAAATTCCTGTCATTTCAACTCAAATAAGTATAAAAGGCTGGAGAATTTCCATAGCACTTTGCTTTTTTTTTTTACTAGCTAGCTGGAGAGAGAATTAATTATTATTTTTTAAAATGTGTTTAAGAAGTGTTATTTCTGCCAGTTTTTTGTTATAATTAAAACAGATCCCTTAGGCTTGACAAAAATTGAATAGGCAAGTATTAATGACCATTTGTCCCAGAGAAAATTGATTCCAGGCATTGTTCCTTAAATATAGCTTTTGACTTGGTTTTCTTTGAGCTTCTCATATCCATTTCCCTTCAGAGTTTCTAAACTATGCATGGTTGTACAATGCACAATGCAGAGGCATATCCCCTTCCTAAAGGCTGTCTTCTTTAAAAGTACACCTCCATGAACACTTGCCTTATTTCCATAGCTGAGGGATTTGTGATGACTTAGTCCCTTGCAGTTTAACCAAAATGCTGCTGGTAAATCATCCAGTGGCTATATGTGCCATTAGGGCTTTGATTTCCTTTGTTTAAATTAACATAAATGTTCACCATAGCTGCCTAAATAAGGAGCCAAACATACCAGGACAGGCCAATTAATTTCTTATTGGCAAGGGATGAGAGTGGGAAACAAATCAAATATATGTTAAGCCTATGAAAAACCTAGAGCAGAGAGCCTAATCCTCCTTTTACACACTACCCTGTCACCCTAGGATAACTCCTGTGGCTACATGAGAGCAGCAGAGTGGCACATTTTCATTTTACTAGGTCAGCAAAGCTCATTTCAGTATTTTACTGATATAACTACTCACTGTGAACTCTGCATTTGAAACAAAATGAGTCTTACAGTTTGCTTTATTTTCCAAAGGGAATGACCCAGAAATGTTTTTTACTTGGTTAGCATGAAGTATTTAATAGGAAATGGGATGGTTATTGTCAATGGCCAGTGGACCAGTTCTGGCTGCATTACATGACAATACATTCAGAGAAACTCAGCTGGAGGCAAAACTACATTGGCAGATAATATTATAACTGAACCTGGTGATAAAGGGAGATGATAGGTTCATAAATGTAACAATAAAAAAGAAAAGGAAAATGGGGTTTACCTTTTTTAAAAAAACCCCAAGCCTTAAAATGAAGGGCAGTGGCCATAGTCTGAAACTTATTTTCAAGCTTTATGGTCTCAGTTGCATGGCCATTTCACAAAGGCAATGAAACCATTTTACTTTGATTAATTAGACTGTCATTTTCCTTGTTCACAATACTGTGTCAAAACCTTAACTTGAAGTACAATGGAAAAATTATATGTCACATGAATATTTTAAAGGATTATAAAAAAACCCAAATAAAAAAAAAGCTATCAGCGAAACTTTTCTGTGAAAATTTATGGGGTTTTTAATGTCATTATTTTAAGCTTAAGGGAAAATGTGTGTTTTAGGAGAAAATTAATAGAGGGCAAAAGAGTCAGAAAGAGCTTTTAGCTGCTAGGGAGCTACAACTGTAGGCATATATGTCTATACAGATACATAACACACACAGACGTCCCTTGTATTTTAGGGTGGTGCTCCCTCATGAAAAGAAAGTAATGAATCTATTATCACCCGATAAACCTTTGTTTATTTTACTACCTATGACGTTCCCAGAATCTCACAGAAGTGATGAGGATATTTTAGGACAGGTTGTGGCATCACAGACCTATGAAGTTGCAGTTCTACCTGTTTTTTCCATGAAGAGTTTTTCACCCAGGAATTTTCAGACACATAAACAACACAGAGAACATTAGGAGCTACACAATACTGATATTTTGCCATACAAGATGAAGCTCATTTTTTCCTGCTGTAGCTGTCAGGTCTGTCACCTCTCACACCAATGCACAAACCTACGCAGTAACTGGGAGAGCCACCCAAGGCTAAGTACATACTCAATACCAGCAAATAATGCACACAATGTTTTAAACGATTAGGAAAAAGGTAGGGCTGATTAAAAGAGGCCAGGAGATGAGATGACCTGTTGGGATAAGGAGTTGAGCTTTCAGCACTTTCTGCAGCCCACAGTTCCAGGGCAGCCACGGAGCTGCCTCACACGGAGACAGTGCCAGTCCCCAGGCTGTGGATAGAACAGCAGCAGAGTGGATGATGCCAGAAACAAGGCTCAGAATCCCTGCTCTGCACCTGCAGAGGGTGCCTCTCTAGCTCTGTCACTAAACCTGATCTGGAACGTGGAAGTGAGCAGTTTTTATTTTCACAGGGCTGCCTTACGTGGTTACCAATGCATTTATCAGTTACCATCGTCATTTAATAAATGACTTTTAAAAAAAAAGCATACCCTTTGATCTTTCACTATTCCCCTGAGCCTGTCTTTTTCTCCATATACTCTTGTGGTTAACAAACCACTGAGATGTGTGGTGGACCAGCCTACTACATCTTTATTCTATTTCTCCCACACTTTCCTCATCATCCATTTTGTTTTTCCCAGGATAATCTGTTCTTTACAAACTAAAACCTTTTCCTAGCTGTCCCCTTGATTCTACTATAAAGTTCTTGTTAAATTATGCAGCTTTATCAATATGACAAAGTAATTAATTTGTTTCAGACCTGAGCAAAAAACACAGTGATAAAAGAAGAAAGTTTTTCTTACTATCACAATATACATTGATAAAAAATTATGTGAAAGCACAAAAAACATATCTACATATAATATGAAAACAGTCAGAGGGTCTCAATTTTAATAGATAAAAGTGAATTTTATGTATTATTTCATCCAGCTGAGACTTTTAATATGCAAAATTCACCAGAGAATTTTCCATTGATGGAACTCTATTTTAGGTCATACATTTTACCTTGACAAGATCTGGTAAAACATAAAGATGGTTAACATAAAAGGCTCTTTTCCACAAATAGATTACCAAGAAGTACAAATACAATGAAATTAAGCTCTTCAAGTTCTAAGTGGCCTGTGCTGAAAACATTGAGTATCTTTCGTTGTAATATGAGTCTTATTTGTAATAAAAAGAATTTCTGTCACTTACACTGAAAATTATTCAAATTTATACAGCAGACTAATTTAGCAGAAAAGGAAATAGGGTTCTTCTGTATTAGGTACCAAGTTATATTATGCTTTTAAGATGTATAAGCCCAGAGGAATATTAAAATGTTAATTTGGATAGTATTTAAAAGGTAATTACTTTTATACAATAAAATAAGAAGTCTACTGAATACTAATCCCTGTGTCATGTGCTTTCTTTGAACTAATGTTACATTAAATAGAGAATCCATTTGTTAAAATTATTTTAATTTAGATTCATGGAAGACATTCTCATCTACAAAAATGTCTGGTTTTTTTCAGCTCAACTAATTTAAAATCCTTACTGTATTAAAATCAATGTTGAGGAAATTACCTACACTTGTTGGATAGCACTGAACTGAGAGAATGAGAGATTTTTAATGACTCCTGAAGAAAGCGTGGTTTGGTTTGCTCAGCCCAAATGCTGCTATGAAAAGCTCTGGCAGGGGCTGTATGGAGCAGGTCGGGACTGACTGCTCCTAAACAAAAGCTGATTTTATCTATTCAAGCCTTTTCAGAGAAGGGTGAATGTTCAAAAATTTTATTGGCAATTCAGTCCAGAGAAGATTGCTCAGACTAGGAAGCATATTTTGCCCAATTTCTTGAATTATATCATCTAACCTCTTGTCTAGGAGGATCTTTTCAATGCACAACGCGCAGCATCCATGGAAAGTGATATTCAGGTGTTTCATAATATATTTTACTCATGCAAGTGTTTTCTTATTTCTAAATCTGTTGAATCTATGCTTATTGGTTTAGTCAGAATCTTTTCCTGTGGTTGACTACCTATCTGAATTATATTGTTAAAAATACCACTTATTTAAGTTGGGTATTTAGCCAAATAAACAGAAATGATTTCCAGCTGAATCAAAATAGCCAATAATACTCATTAATTTGCAAGAAAGTCAGAGATTATAATTTGATTACTTTTTCAACATACAATAAAAGAGATTTTTAGAAGACAGGGTATTTTGAAACTGCTCTCCAAAAAATGAGTTTTTCATGTAACCATTTGAGTTGTTCTGAGCAAACCTCATCTCTTATGGTTTCAATTACCAGATTCAGGAAAGATGAAAGTCACAAACAGCAGCACATGCCTGATGGGAAATCACATCAGAGAAAAGCCATATATGAGATGTTGAGCGTGTATGTGCAATTCTCCAGAACAAAGAGAAACCAAACAAGCCAGATATATCTGTGTCCTCAGCCTGGGTCACTTCCCGGTGCCTGAATCCAGATGTACACCTAGGGAGTGCTCCACAAGGCAGGTTTCGTCCCTAGCACTCAATAACTTTTATTTTCCTCAAGCTGGATATCTATGAAACATCACTTAAATTGTAGCAAGAATATGAAGCCCTTTTAAAAATGATTTCTGATCAAGTTACAGCCAGTGCAGATGAACCATGTAAGGGTCTTTCACATGGTGAAACTCAGGTTGATCTATGCTTAAAATGAGAAATGTTAAGAACCTCTCTGCTCTCCTAGGCCATTTACATATGCCCACTCTATATTCATTAGTTTGACATTTTCTGCTCTTATTCTGTCAGCAGAGAGATCACTTGATTTTCACTGTTGCTATTACAATGTCACAGGTATAATAGTACTATGAACAGAGCAATAGATTTACAGAGTGAATAAAATATGATTTCTGAGGAGTAATTGCTGGTAGGAAACTAAATTTTAATAACAACTTATTACTGGATGGCAATTAACTAAATATAATTACTTTATTAATTATCATGATTTCTAGATGAATCATTAGAAAGAAACCCCAACAAAAAGCTTATCTTTCATCTAAAACATTATGAAGATAAAGATACAGTGAGTGATCGTTTTCTTGAAAAGGACAACAAAAGCAAGAAGCAAGCAAAGAGAGAAATGGTAGAAAAGCTGCTGCCTGTTTCAAATTACTAAGAGCTCCCATGCTGAAAAGCTTGTTTTCAAAATGGAATGTGATAACAAAGTGAAACAAAGCTCTTCTTTAGATGCCTATGTGACCAAAAAATAGTCATTTTTGAGCAGAAATACCGTATATCTAATAAAAAAATACCCTGAGGCAAAAGTTTTGTGGGATTGAATGAAATATTTCTGGAATTGTGATCCAATAAAACCCTACCTAGCTGCCATCACAGCATGGGTGCTTCTGAACCGCCACTTTTCTGTTTGTCTCTAAGCTCCTGCAAGGCACAGAGCTCTGCAGAGCCAGACCCAGCCCAGGTGAGCAGATGCCCATCTGTCCAGGCTGCCAACCCAACACAGCCTGGGAATGTGCGCTGTGCATCCAGCAGAACCAGAGCTCTACAGGTTACTGGTCCCCTCCTCTTAGACATGCTTGTGGCAGTATTTGTGTTTCCTATAAAGCCACCAGATCACTCACTCAGCACATGGAAAACCTGTGATCAAGACTGACATCAAACCCACAGCTCCCTTTCTCCAAGAGTGAGTATATTAGCAGGCAATTCCAAGGGACAGAAGCACTGCCTGGCCCTTCTGGGGAAAACCCTTGCAGAAAGCAATTCAATATTAATTGGACCAGAATGGAACTGAAGGAATACCTGACTCCACCTACTACTCCAGAAGTTAATTTACCTTTAAAGAGTTCTTTACCCAGCGAATGTATTGTAAAAGTATGGTCAAAGTTGTGGATAAAATTCTGGGAGCAGAAACCAGGATTTTAATTTACCGTTTCCCAGATGAGCTTTATCTCATCCTACAGAATCATTAAGCACAACTATAACTCACTGCTCTCCTAGGGAGGGCTTCAGCCCAGAGGCACTTCTTCAGCAGTAACAGTCATACTGACGTGATACTCCCTGCTTCAGTGAGGCCTTATGGAGAACATTGGACATCCCAACACTCAGGGGTTGGAATTAGTGAGAAATTGGGCAAGCTGCATCATTTGCATTTTTCCTAGTGAATTTATCCCTGATTCCTAGCTATCCACAAAACTTAGATGGCAGAAATAATTTCACTTTCATAACTGAAGCTAAAAAAATACCTGTTGCATATAATAAACTAATATTTTACATACCATAAGCTTGGATTTGGCAGGGGAAGCCCATGTAACAACAACAACAAAAAAATCAAAACACAACAATGAAAACCCGAGATTTTAGTTCTACTTTTATAGTGTACAATCTCTTATTCTTCTGCTCCAATATGACTTTTCTGAGTGAAAGATCTTCAGACTGTTGAGCATAAAAGCTTTTGTATCAAAGTAAGTTTTAAAACATTATTCAAAATTATTCTGTTGCCACAAAGGAACATTCTAGTCTTTATAATACTCCTTTTAGAGCTGTCCCAGATAATTGACAGAGCAAAATGTTGTTTGTTAAATTATCACCTAGAAGAGGTGGTAAATAGATTATAATTTTCTCCATTTCTATGAATTGGCCTATCTAATTTACTGGTTAAGCAGCACAGCAGATTGCAGAAGAAAAATAACCTGAATAAGCTCCAAAAATATATTTCTCTTTATCTGCTGTAGTTCCATAAACTGCAGCTCACACAGATAAATCTTTTTCCATTTGGACTTCAAATTCTTATCTTCACGTTACAGTCTGTAGAGCTTAAACTGTGACTTAGTGAATAAAATAGTAGAAAAGACTGACAAGTTCTGATAAAACACAGAGGAAGATTAAGCCTTTATTGGAGAAAATGGCCCTGAGATTACTTGGGATACAAACTTATATGGGTATCTCTGTCCTCCAACTGACATTTGATAATATTTCAACCTTTTTAATTTGTAGTACAGATTTTGCAAAAGCTTGGAAAGGCACTGGAAGACATTGACCCTTTGTGGATTATAGTGGAAACAAGCAGCTCTGCCTCTTGCTGGTGCCATTCAAAGATCATTGCTGACTGGCTAATTTGGATCCACGAGGGCCCATGAAGCAAATTTTTTCCAGTTGTTTATTAGAAGATGGAGAATTAATTTTTTCCTTATAGGAAGAGAAGCCAGAGCATTTTTTTTTTATTATGGATTTTCTCCCAGCACACAACTAGCTCAAGTTGACAGGCCTGTGATTAATAAAACATCCTGTGGGTTGCATAGCTGAGTCGGGGTGCATCTCTCTGCATCCCTGTACACCAGGTCAGCAGTCAGTAAGTTTTAGTGTATGTTTACTGAAAGAGCACTAAGGTCAGAAAAGTTTCTCTTCCTACGCTTTCTTGCTCTTCCATGATGATGATTCCGATGATTCAGCACAAAAGAAATTTAAACTTTCTTAAGTTCACCTTCATATTAAAATTATTCTAAAAATCAGCAGTTAGACCAATTTTTAGCTGCTGTGCAATACAGATAAACTGAAATTCTTAAATCTTGAGTAAAAAGTTTAAGCCAGCAAACAATAAATCTGGAGTTAACAGACCAGTTTTAGTCTTTACATTTGTACTTCCTGCTGTCTTTGAAAAGGATTAATTTTCATTTATTAGAAACTGACATATAAAGATTCACAGATAAATTTACTTTAAGTAAGCCTTTATAGTAAACTTGATACTTGCCTTTGCTGACCAAAAGGATATGATGCAGATGTTCAAGAAATTATATAGTTTAATGCACATGTACTCAGGATATTAAAGTGTGAGTGTTGTAACAGTGAATGACATTTCTAATTAAATATTAACAGATCTGAGCAAAAGATTAAAGCTGTTTTAGCTGGTGTTATGCATCCAATTGTTTTTAGAATGGAAACTGAAATTTAATAGATTTGAAGAAAAACAACATTTTATAATTGATTTGTTATAAAAACAAAGGAAAAGGGATTATGGGTGTTTTGCACTTTAAAAATTTTTATTCAGTAATAAAACCTTTAATAACCTATGGTAACAGATTCTATGTAAGAATGAACTGAGGGAAAGTTTCCCAGTCCCTCTGTTCCTCAGTGTTTCAGAAGTGATGGGTAACAAATAATTGCACACTTTATCTATGGATTCAAAGAAGAAAAGAAGCTTTCCTAGTTTTACAGTGAATTCCACTGACAACACTAAAAACGGCATCTTATCTGAGATCATATTCACTAAAAGTTGGCCTGGCAGTCAAAACCACTGTGGTGCAGATTTGTAGATCGATGCTTCAACTAATTCAATAATATGACCCTTTGAACTTTGATCCTAGATCAATGGATTTTTAGGAAGCAACTTAGAAAAAAATTATGAAAAAAAATAAAGATAAAACAAGGTTACAAAATATTGACTAACTTTCTTCTCCTTTTTTTTTTTCTTCATTCTCTGTAGTCTTTTTGCATGCATCAGTTTACTTTAAAAAACCTTCCTTTTGTAGTTTAAAGTGTTAAGTTATTCAGGTTTTCCATTTACCTTCAGTGTAACATTTGTTTATATAATTTGACTACTAGTTAAATTATTTTAAATATTAACTTTAATAAAAGCAAATATTAAAAAAATGAACTTATTCACATACATGAATATTAACTGCATAATTATAATAAAAGTGACAGTCTCAAATATTTTGTGAATATTTGAGAATGGGTATAGAAGCAGGAAGATGTAAAGAAAATCAGAAAGCCCATTTCTCATTTAGCTATTTAGGCAGGAATGACATAAGTTACTCGGCAGTGATAGTGCTGGGTGTCAGGAGGAGACAATCACGACTGGGAACCTGACTTTTGCATTTCTCCTGGGAAAGCTTTCCTGTAGAGAAACAGTTTCTAACCAAGGTGACAAGCTGGTGTATTACTATAAGCACATTCCCAAAAATGTTTCACTATTAGGCATATTTGAAGGCAGCTTGCATGCACTGAAATTAAGTAATCTCAAAGTATTTCAGATAAACTATTTTTTTGTTTGATTTTGTAAACTGCAGGTACGGTCTGCTCTTGTCACAGAAGTCTTTGTGATATTTCGCTGGTAGATGATTAGTTCAGATAAAAAGCCTTTAGATCTTTGAAATAAATTAATTTACAAATCAATAATTCTGATTTAGACAAAAAAATTCTCCTGATTATGAGAATACACTTCATGAATGATCAACTGTGGGCATTTTCTGACCCAAGTGCACTAGTCCAGATGAAGAAAAATCTCACTATTGTCACAAATATTTTATAAAACTCCTGGAATTTCTAAATTACTCTCCACTTACTTAATACTTTCAACAAGCCTTCTGGGGGCAATAGCCCACTTTTAGGCTATTTTCCAAATTTTGCTGTTTTCCTTTACCTAGTATTCAGAAAGACTGTGTCATCCTTTCTCTCACTCCACCCACACCTCCAAGATCTCAACATACTGTGTTTAAATTTATCTTTTATAAACCTTGATTCTACAAACTTTTTTCTCTCTGTTCAATACAATGCCACTGAAACAATTTCTGTAAATCCTCTACATTCCACAGTCTAATCCTGTGCTGGTTGCCCTGTTGTCCCTGCAAGCCTTCTCATCATTAAGTCCTTGTCTAATTTAGTCCATCCAAGTCATAACTGACCATTGTGGCAGTCATCTCGAGCAACACCATGCCAACACCCTTAGTGTTTAGAGTCCACCCATCAGCTTCACCCCTCAGCTTCTCTCATAGGAGAAGTTTCATGATTTCTCTCATGAAGGTTTTTTTTCTGCCTGAGAAGAGGTCCCTCAAAAACATCCTTGACAGTTTCTCATACTTAGCTCGCCTACACACATTGTAGAGATGAAGCTCTGTCATTTACTATTTAGCTAGAAGATAGGGTTGTTACATTGATCTCCTGAGGGAATGGAAGGGGCGGCTTAGACCCAACTGTGGAAAATGTTAGCAGAAAACTGCAACTGATTTCCTTTCCCCAGGAACTCTTATGAAGAAACAGATCTGGTGCTCCTTTAACTGTGAAAAAGCAAGTGCTAAAACTCCCCTCATGCTGCCCCAAAGCAGCTGGTGAGGTGGTGGCCTTTAAACTGGAGCAGCAATATCACAGCCCAGTTTGCATCTTAGGGAAGAGAATAGGGCACCACAGCAAGAAGGTGGGAAAAGGATTGTAGTGTCACAGAACAAAATAACTGGAGGAAGAACAAAGCTGTTAATCTTAATTAGCTCACTTTTCATCAGTTTGTACTTCTGATTTTCTACTTGAATGCATTTAGTTACATATGATAGAAGTTGCTGTTTTCCATAATCCAGAGACTTCAGCATACTAAGTAGACAGCTGAGGGCACGTTCTCCTACATAATCAACACACTTTCTCAGTCTGTTCTTCTGGGCATTAGTGTTTTACCCACTCAAGTTTAATCCTATTGACAAAATCTGACATATCCAGGAAACTGTGGGTGTTCCCCAACATACACTAGTATTTCTTACATGAATGGTAACCAGTACTTGTAGGGAAATAAGTTATGGCATATGGGATTCTTTTTATAAAGAAAAAAACCTACAAAATGTCAGCGTTTGCTATGTAGTATAGTAGGTACATTCACTATCATACAATAAACACATATAATACGGTGTTTCAAACATGAGTAACAAGGGTTTCCAGTCAGGCTTTTGGCTACTCCTCATATTTGTAGGAGTGGTACCATGATGTCCATGCATTCAGATCATCCTGCATAAGCTGAAATCTGTGAGGTCCAAATTTGAAGCAGCCTTACACAAACAGCCCTTGCACTAATGAAGTGTCCAGGGAGCACAAGAGGAAAAGCTGCATTCTGTGTTGTGTACCAGCAGCCATGAAGGAGTTGTTAGGAGGACACAAGTCATAGTTTACAGTTTATATAGGACAAAACTTAATTTTCTCTAAAAGAATTGTAAACGTATATATTACTAGTCAACCTTCCCTTTGAGATATAACTATCCCCCTGATGTGTACTTTGCCCCAAAAAGACATATAAATGCAACTGTGATGCTACAGGGTCTGAAGAGACACATCAGCATTAATTAATAGGAAACACTACAGAAAGATTACTTTAATGTTTATCTCCTCTCATTGTCATTCAGCTCAGTACATAGTTACCCTGTAAAGAAGGCTTTAAGTTCCTATTTACCATGTTTAATTAGAATTTAGATTTGAAATAAAAAATCTAGTTACATAGAAAAAGTTGCACCAAATAAACATTTTATCTATCATACTAAAACTTAACTCTTGATTATGATTCTTCTGTGCTGTACTGATCTATGCCGAAATGCCAACACTCACTGGCAGCACCAGAACACTGAAAAGCCTGAGGAGAAAAATAGTGTACTTGCAATGGATGTGTTGCTGAATAGAAAACAGTCCAGAAGAGAAGCTTTAATACTAATGTTAGTCCACTAATTAAACGACTATTTTAAACCACTTATTCTTGTTATATTCAGTAAAAAATAATTTAAAAAATAGGCTATGTTTAAGAAATTAGAAGTTTAATTAAGTGCTTTAAGAAGCAGTAGTATTTATTCTGGTACACATTTTACAAGAATGGTGCAGTGCTAGAAAAGGTTCCAAGTTTAAAAAGGCTACATTTTGTTCTTTGGCTTCATTTACATGACTTTATGTGAATATTATCACCAAGGGATGCTTTTCTTTCTAAAGCAGGATTTCAACTTTTTCAATTAAAAGAACACAAAAGCCCTGTTTCCTTATGGTAGCTGTATTTTCAGGAATTACTGACTAATGCAAATGACAATAGACCCCCCTATTACCATTTAAACAACCAGCAACTGTAAAATGGAGGCAATCTACATAGAAAAACTACATGACAGTCACCAGAGAATTCATTTTTATCATTTAACCATCAGTATCTGTTTCCCTGATGCCACTAGAAAATATTTGAGGGGTAAAATGCAACAAATCAAACTAGATATGCATTTGCATCTAAATTAATTTGAGTTCCAGAGTGTGATAATTTCAAGAGCTCCCCAGGTGAAGGAAGGGATGTCCAGCACATCCCTGAAAACAGCCAGCTCTGGACAGAGCCCACAGCTGATGGAATCTGTGCTGGCGGCTGTGCCTCTGCAGTTCCCTGACACAGGTAGCTTTAGAACCATGAGTATCTTTTTTCAGTGCAACTTTAACTACTTCTGAGGCTTCAGTACGTATCTGTTCCCAGAGCCAACAGCCCTGTCACAGAGGCTCACGTGCTGGACCTTGAAATCCCCAGAAAAGTTCCTTACTGTGGAGCTAATTGCAGCTACAACAAAAGCAGGGAGGCAACGTTTTATGCATAATCTGTATGCAGCACATCTAAAATTAATCCAGCAACAAAAAGTACAGATGGAAAGAGCCCAACTGTTGCTATTCTGATGCTGACAGCTTTCAGAGGAATATCAGGGTTTTTAAAAAAATTATCCTGGCTTTTTTGATTGGAAAACATTTTCAGGCACAATCTGAACCTGTTGCAATGTGATTAAGGTGGATAAAGCATGTTTTTTCAGTGCAGAACACATTGCTGGCTTCCACCTGGGGAAGGTGCACTATTAGACTGCAAGTATGTAACATGCTACAGCTTTGATTTTGAAAGCAGAGGAACATTTCTGCTTCCAATCCAATTTTTTCTGGTATAGATTAAAATGTTGGGAAATTTGAGACATACCAAGCACTAGTTCTGCCCTGCTCTGTTCAGCCAACCTTTCAAACTGTTGCATTGGGAAAGAAAAATTGTAAGCAGTTGACAGAGCCAGTGACAGGGAATTACATGATAGTCCCCCTATCTTAGATCCATGCAACATGTCAAAAATGTTGGTTGTCAGGCATTCACGCCAAATTGACACATTTTTTAGAGCATACAAATGTTTAATATATTAGGGCTTCACTGCACAGCTAGGATAGATCACATAAAGAAACACAACTGGAAAAAACCCCAACCAGTTACAAAATAATTGTACTCTTAGAAACGAGAGGCAATAATAGAGAGAATGGCTTATGGCAGAAAGTTACAGAGGTAGAACTAACTAACTTTACACTTACTGCTTTTCCATGAGGGAAAAGTAGAGAATATACATAAATTTAAAAATACCACAAAGTTTACTACTGTCTACAAGTGTAAAGATTTCTTTTCTACACTCTTTTCCCAGCTGCTCATTCTGAAACCCAGGCCAAACACTCCAATGCCCCAAGACCTCTCAGCCCAGCAGGGGATAGAGCAAACCACACCCTCCTTTCTGGGCAGCAGTTCCAGATGAGACTGGTGCAAACCAGCAGTGTCAGCATCACCTGTCAACCAGAGGAGCATGAGCAAACTCTGCTCCATGTAACTCCTCAATTCCTTCCCATGATTTAAATTAAGAAGAACTCACATGTGCTAAGCCTGGCGGGAAGGAGCAAGAGCTACCTTTTGCTCTTCTCCATGGTTCCTTAATGTTACTGCTGCTTGTTCAGACATTTGAATTCAGAAATGTTGCTGTGGTACCTCCTGAGTAATAAAGCTGGGTGCCTTCTGATCTTATCCTGACTGTGCCAAGTCTTTACACACTTTATGTTTCCATGCACGTGGTGAAGGAAGCAAGACACATCTGGGAATGCCTATCTGAGCTTTTGTCAGCTACGTGGGCCACAAAAATCCCTGAGACGTGAGGAAAGTAAAATACAACTCCTACGAGGCATTGCCTCAGTACACTTCCCTTGCAGAATCAGAGGAGCCTTTTGCATGAGCAAAAAACAGCACTTGCTGTGGAAAAAAAATAGCCAGAAAAATGCAGTTTGTCCAGCACTACCCAGAAAGGGCTGTTCACTCACTGGCGGTCCCCTGCCTGCCACATAGGAGTCTACAGCAAGGGAGATGCAGCTGGTTTCTCTTGTGCTTGGAAAGTACAGAGGAATAACATTCTGGTGTCTTCCAGGGAGGCTGCCATTGTGGTGTGTTTGACCAAGAAAGCCTGAACTAGAGAGGAGCTGAATCATTTGAGCTGTACTTCACTTCCTTCATGCTTGGGAAGTTAGCTGAAGTCTAATTCCTTAAGCAAGCACAGTCCTTCTCAATATGTGCATTCCTAAATCCCACCTCTATTTGCATATATATTGCTAGACAGAATAATTGGTTAGCAGTAGCAACCAAAGTTAATATGAAAAGGCTGCAATTGAATAATTTGTTTTCCTTTTGTGCGTCTTTATTATGACTAGTACTCATGAATAAATTGTGAATCACTATATGGCCTACAGATACCATACACACCTACAGTGAGCCATATGTAGTTTGAACATATTTTTCAGAGGCAAGAGGCTGCTTATCTTAGAGACCTCTGCTCTCCACTGAAAGTCTGACTTCAAATATTGCTTCTAAATCACTGAACTTTCAAAACAAAGCTCATTCATGGTGATCTACACTATTATGTTAGAGATACTCCAGTAGTAAGAAGCTACATTCATATTTTTACACTCAGCAAAAGAAAATTATTCTAGCAAAATAACTTGTTTTACTGTATTTTATTATCTGAGAATTATTCCAAGTGAATAAATGTTGAGGAGCTTAATTAATTTATCATTCTGCAATTAGTTTGATTTTGTAAAGATTTCTAAATCATCCCTACAGGGATTTGCCCAGGCAATAGTAATTCATCTTGAATCTCAGGGCAAACCAAAATTTTCAGGATAAAACATTAATGGACAAAATGAGAGGTAGAAGCTTCAGAAATGTCTGGACAAAATATAAAAACTTATTTAAGGGACTGTCCTCCTACTTTTACAGATCTGCTCATCATCTTTTTGCCTCCAAACAGAGACTATGAAACACATCCTACCAAATGATTCTGTTTTGAAATGGTTGCAAAAAATGTTGATCCAGCAGCCTTCTTTGGATAAAAATATCTTAATTTAAGCAAATAATAATAAAACAAAGCAGGTATTCTGTTCAAAATGTATGACCACTTCTTCAGATTGACATTAAAAAGCTACATTTTTGTAGTTGAAGTGGTCTATCAGTCCAAAACCTTAGCCAAAAATTGCAGCATCTCCAAATGCCTTTAAAGGCTGTGTCTACAAATGAGTACTAGCCCTCAAAACACACAGATCACATGCAAGACAATTGAAAAATGTGATTATCAAAATCCTGATCTGTTGAATCTGAGAAGCTGGCATTAAAAACAAATTACTTTCAAAATAAGCCCTTGCAGAAAAAAAATCAACAATCTGCAATAAAGCAACTTCTTTGTCTGTAAGATGAAGTCATACAAAAGAAATGTCTTCTGGTATCATAAAGGTATTTCCAGTTTAAGCCTGTCTCCATAAAAGACAAACATTGTAACAATTATTGAAAAGGATTTAGACTGCCTTCGTACAAAACCACATGCATTACGTAAATAGAGATTTAACCTGTTCATCTGACACCATTTATTTGTTTTCCAGTAATGGAAACCCAGAAATATTTTTTCTTGTGTCTGTGTGGAACCAGAAAGGGATGGCAAGGATGAGCATGGCTCTGGAGCTCACTGATTAGGGCACCCTTTTAGAAGCAGAGTGCTAATTTATGGTTTATATTCTAGAAATGTTTATGGTTTATGGGCCAGGAATATTTAATTTAATTTCTAAAGAAGCACTCAAAGAAGGAACTAGAACCAGTGACTCTTGTCCCCAAGGTTAATGCCCTAACTACTGGTCTGTAATGTTTGGGTCTCACCTGACTGCACTTCCAGGCCGCTGAATGATTTTCTGCACAAGAGAACTGAAAGTGGAGAAGGGATGTGATTCTACCTCACTGTGTGACCTGGTCTATTAGAAAAAGAGGGGATTTTAATTCTCTCGAATTTATTTAAAAATTGAACTTGCCTTTCCTACATGAAGGTTCCCTAATGCCACATTAATGGATTTTCTGATAGGGAGGCAAGAAAGGGGATGCTATTCCATACTCTTTTGAGAGAAGCCGAGTTCTGTCAATGGACTTTAAAGTATTTTCTGAGAATGATGCATAGAGATATGTGCAAGACCTGAAAACCACACTATACATTTAAAACACTTAAAAAATCAAGTAAAAATGTTAATGACTTGCAAGGCAAATTTGACTTGGGAAGGGGAGTTCAATGGGACATGCCTGGGACTGCTGTTAATGAATCAAAACACTGTTCTAGAAAAGTTTCACTTACAGAGAAGCTCCAAAGCATTAAATTAGCACTCAGAGGCACTTGTTGATGTCCCTGGGTCAGCTTTCCATGAAATGTAATGTCTTTTGCAATATACTAAACTGTCAAACAAAAGTCAACTTATCACTTTTCTCTAAGGTTCAGAACTTGTCTTCCTAAAATATTAAGTAGATAAATGTGATTAAACTACATTTGAGACACAGATCAGAGATAAGAGATGCCTTCACAAACAACCCTAGTAAATGTGAGCTCTGCTAAGTGGAAAGGTTTATAGCTCAGAGCTCAAAGATGAGCTATTATTTTTCTCATTTCCTCAGCCGTACTGAGTATTTCTGTCAATCCTGCAGTCCTCAGGAGGGATTAGTGGATCTAGCCCTGACATTTTCCTAATTTCTTTTGTATGGTTTTATTGTTAAAAGCTCATTTGCAATCAGGAGTCAAAGACAGTAATCAAGAGAATGAGCTCAGTCAGAGCACAATGGTAGTTGTGATTTTATTCCCACAGAGATTGCAACGAACACTGGGTAATCAGATGTTCTTGGGGACAGCAGCCAAAGAGAAAACTATAAATTTATGTAAGAAATGACAAAAGTGCTATTTTAAGCCAAACTTAAAGAAGTATTTACAAGCATAAACTCAAGCAATCAATCCACGTGGGACACAACTGCAGAAAGGCTAATCTGTAGCAATATTACACATCATCCACATCCAAGTTCTTGAAAATAATCCCAAATCACACAGTTCCCTCTGTTTCCTGTGTTAATTCACCCAAAACTCTTAGAAGTTCTATCAGTTCTCCTATGCTCACTTTGGCTGCCAGGAAGCCCCCAGGTAATCCAAGTCAGTGGGTGACTGTCCCTGTGGTACCTGGAGCCTCCAGCTTAGACACTTTAGCACCTGTAAGATCAGAAAACAGGAATGCCTCTATGCCAGGGCAACTCGGGGAAATGAACAGAGCTGTTCCAGAAGCAGACAATTTAACCTGCTTGAATTCCATATGCACTGTTTTGTAGTAGTAACTCATGAGTCCTCGTGAACTCAGAAAAAGATTTGGAGTTTATTTTCATGTCTCAACTGCCTGTGTTTTTGGAGGAATGGAGATTAGTAGCCTTCAGTTTCAGAAAACACAATATGTTTTATTGTCTTTATTTATTCTGTGGTTGGGGATGTGGGTGTGGGTGTGGGTGTGGAAAGTAGGTTACATACCCAAGCTTTACTTCCTACAAATTATAGAAATGTTGCAATTAAATTATTCATATTTATTCCAAAACTACAAGTTATCTCAATCCCAAGATAAAGGCTTATACAGACTGCCTATAAGGAAAAGAAAAAAAAACCCTGTTTCTTTTTTGGCCTGGTAACACTGAGCATTGAGATTCATGGCTGAAATCATGGTTAATCATGAGGCTCAAATCTTGCTCTTATGTGAAAGACTGGGCCAGAGAAAACTCCTTCAGCTTAATGCCAAGGTCAGAATAAAGCAACTTTAGCTGAACAAGCAGAATAAAGTCTTGCTCTGGGATGTACCACGTGGTTGAGTTGGATATGGTTATCTGCTTATTGGGAAGGAACAGGCACATAGCCATAAAAACAAAACACCGGCCAAACAAATGCAAACCCCTCAAACCCTCAGAGCAGCTCTGGCTTTTTCCAAGACCTGCACTCTTCAAAGACCTGTGAATCAGCAGAGCCCTAACACAGCTCTTGAGAACCAACCAGAAGATGCTGACCAATCTGAAGTGCCTGTTTGACAGCCCTACGCCCACAGGAAATACTGAATTGCTGAAAATAAACCTTATCCTGGTTTAGCTTTGTGACAGAATATCCTAGTTGTATCATTCCTTTCAATAACCTGAAACTTTCAACTAAACTTACACATAGTGACTGTTTTCCCTTTCTGTTCCATTACTTACAGAACATACTTATACCTATGCCTAAGTCATTATAATAAGGTGCTTTCAGCTCCTATTTGTAAGGCCTCTTATTTCCTCAGCAAGTTGCTACTGTTATTTAGGATTTTTCCTTCATGTTCCTATTAGTCTTAGATGACAGCATTGTTAAAGATTTTAAAAGCATGTGTATGTTTAGTTTCTTCTAAATGGATCACCTGATAATCAGCTTTTTTTCTTTTATTGCCTTATGGAGTAGGCTGTGTTACTAAAGTTACTGTTTGGCTCTGTGGCTAATCCTGACAAAACACTGATACGCAGAGATTTGCACTCTCCAGCAGCAGCACAGAGCAGCAGCAAGCTTCTGCATATTCCCAAACTGGTGACTAAATGAAACATGAGGTGTGGTTGAGAGGACACCTCAGGTTTCACACCTAAGTCAGCACTGGCCTACGTCAGGGTAAGAGTAACATCATAAACCAGAAAACTAAGATTCTGCTGGCTTCTGGATTAAGGTGTGCTGCACATGATTATTTTAATGTAGGATGTGGATATTCACAACTTTAATTTGCTTCTCCAAATTAGAAATTGAATTACTCAGAGACCTGGTGTGCATACTACCTGATGACCCATAGCCAGATTCTTTCCCCTGTTGCCAAATGTTCTGCTTTTTGACATCAGTGTTCACCTGCATGACCATATTTGCCCCTGCTTTTGACTGATATTTCCTTCAGATCCATTTTGTGGGGTTTTTGTTTTGGGTTTGGTTTTTTTTTTTTTTAGCTAAAAAAACCCAACCAACCACACAGAATCCACACATCATGTAGGAACAAAAACTCAAACCCCAAAGCACAGTTAGCAATATGCAGTTCTCCAAAGCTTTTGTTCAGCAATGAAAAATCACAGAGGTGTGGTAGGATTTTTTGCTTATTCTATAAAACAGAGTTTCTTAGCAAGCCTGATACACTAACATGTGGCAAATGTAACTGTAGGGGCCTTAGATGAAGTCTTTCTTTCCATAGCCATGATTTAAAATATTTAGGTTTAGCAAATGCACATATGTTTAAGTGCCTCTATATTAATAAACTAGTACAGGCGCCTTTTCTGCACATTTTAGGCACTGTGCCAAATACCTTCTCTGCCCCATCTTTCACTCCTGCATGCTTTGGGAATGAGGACTGAGCTTCACTCTTTACAAATCAGCAATAGATTTGCATCCTTTAAACTCTTACTGATAACCATCACTCATTCAGGCCGAAGATAAAAGAGAAGAGATAGCTAAAATAACAGTAAATTTGGCAATATTTCACCCATGGATCCGAAAAAGCAAGCAAGAAAAATGAGATCAATATAAAACAAGAATAGGAAATTCAGAGCAAGTGTTCTTGCAGGAGGTTTCAAAACATTCTCCGCAGATATTCCTGTAATAGAAAAGCCCATCTGCTCCGTACAAGGCTAATGAAATCACTTGGCGTAATGTGCCTTTACTGCCCTCCTCATTGCCCAAGAATTTCTTCTCAAATGATAAAAAGCCATTTATAACGTAATCTTGGAGTCCATTTCAAATAAATCACCTTAACATATAAATTCTATTAAGATCTTAAATATTTCAAATTTTTTCTCATTTTAAATATTAACAAAGAAGAGAAGTTAATACTGATTTATCATGAGATCCAGGTCATTATGAAATCAGATCCATTAACAAGGATAATAGTTTCTTTTTTAGTCTAGATGAAGGCAATTTATGAGTGCTAGGAAATTTTGCAGATTGCCTGTGGGTAGAGCTTGGCATCTATGTAATTATGTGGGATCTCTGAAGGCATTTAAAGGCCAATTGACTGCTTTTAAATCATCTCTTTAAACTGGTGACAACCAGGATATAAAGATTTTGTGGCCAAATGAAAGAACAGTATTTCAGTGTTGCCAATTCTGGCCCAGCAATTCATGAGCCTTGAAAGTTCATACCCAGATATATTTTATCGGGTATATATTAAAAATTAATCATGAAATTGATCTTGAAAAAGTTTAATTTTAAAAGAAATGAAAATATTCCAGAGCCATTGGAGAAAAATTTGAAGAGGTGAATGCTTTAATTACAGGAAGTAACTCACAAAGCTTGCCTGGTTACAAGGATCAGATCCAGGAAAAGCACATTTTCTTGTCCCACTCTTCAGGTATTTCTTTGTGTATGCCTGCCACTATTAGCATTCTGGCTATCTGTCAGAAGGGAATTACTGTGCATACAACTGTCAATCTGCTCATAATTTCAGGCTTCCCACACACACTCCCTAACACAAGCGCTGAATCATTCCCAGCACCCAGTTTTCCAGCCTATTGTATTTTAAAAGACAGAAGAAGCCATGTCCTTCCTTTCTCCATAGTGTTCATATTACATATAATAGAGAGATATATATCTCCCTCACCTCTGGATTACAAAATAAGGTTCCTACCTTAGTTCAGTTCTTCTCAATTCCTACATAACAGCTGAACTGTGTATTTTCTTATAGTTGCTAACAGTACCTTTGGTTACATACATTAATTAAGGGTATTAGGGTATGACTCAAATAGATTCTCAGTAAAAGCTGTTCTGAATGAGTGGTTCATTGCACTTACAAATAGAATTGCTAATTTTCTCCTGTAAGAAATGCACTGAAGGAGGCCATTTCTGACTGACCTTTTCTCCTGGTTTTTGCATACCAGGAGCCACACCATTTAGCATTGCATAGCACAGGGACACTGAAGGGCACAGTTCGACTACTAAACAAGCACATCACACTCAGACCTTCGGCATCCACTCATGAAATTCTCCTGCTTTTGTCCACTAGCCCCAGGCAGTGGGGCACAGTGGAGCAGCCACTAATCTGCAGATCCTCCTGAGCGAACTGGTCTGATTAAGAGCAAACCAAAAGACCAGGACAGGTATGCATGATGCTAAAAGGCAGGGAAAAAACAATCCCTTGAGGACACACTCCCAATAAATCTGTCATTAACTGTATCATGCACTGTTCTTTCCTGCAGCTTTCTGTGCTGTTATGAGCTGCATCAATTCACATCTTTCATGCATTACAAATCTGATGAAGCCAGAACATTTTCCACCAAAATGTCAGCAGAACAAACTATTATAGAAGAGATTTTTCTTCACAGGGAATTGCAAGTGCCTGTATTACTTCTGATTAGTGCATAAAACCTGGGGCTCAGCATTTGAAGAAATAGAGAACCACAGTACTCTCTCCTGTAAGAAGAAAAAAATAAACTAGTTACTAATATTGCTAGAAATGTATGGTTTATTTCACTGTAATTTATAGAAAAATATATCCTTGTCTTTATTCAAAGCAAAAACTGCTTTACTTTTATTGAAGCATTGAACATTTTTAGCTACTCCTATTAGTCATTTCAGCACAGAATTGCCGGCACGTAAGAAACTGTTGCATGAATTCTACTTGCCTTGTTCCTGATGGATTTTTGTTAATCTTCTTCTTTAAAGTCCCTAATTATGAGGTTTCTCTGTCTCTCTTAGGCAAGGTATCCCCTATGCCTAATCATGCCCAGAGCCATAGAAACAACAGGTTATGTTTACATTGTCATTTGTGTCTGGCTCCTTTCATCAGTTGTTCAACAAGGTGAAGATTACTGCAAAGAATCTGATCTCAAAAATTCAGTTAATCTGTTTGTTTCTCTCCTAAGAAACAAATCCCCTCCTGTTGTCCTGAGTTTTGCAGTTTCTCAGTGTTTCTCTTACTGTAATACTTTCTCACACTTCTTCTGTAAACATGGCCATGGTTTCTTAACAACTATCTATGTTTTTCCTAACTGTCTGTGTGTTTATCATTCCAGTATACTGGGTGGAGAAATATGATAGATTGATGCTTTGACCAATGGAATTAAGAGGTGGTCATTTCTACCTCCAATCCATGGTGATTTGTAAAAACATATAAATAAAGGCAGAGGGTTCTGCCCTCTCTCTCTCTTTTTGCCCTCTCCGTTTGCTGTCTCTGTGTGGTCTTTTATTTGGCTCTCCTTTGGGCTCCTCGGCCTAGCCGGCCTGACCCAGTGCTACATCTGACATAGATAGTTGTCAAGAAACCATGGCCATGTTTACAGAAGAAGTGTGAGAAAGTATTACAGTAAGAGAAACACTGAGAAACTGCAAAACTCAGGACAACACCCTCCTATCTCCAAAGTGATAAGTTTTACCATTACACATCATAATTTGCCAAAACAAGCTAACTGCAAACAAGCTGGGTTTCACAAACATGTGAAGTTGCTAAATAGCAGTGTAGCTATCTAGCACGTATTTACAGATGCCAAGAGCATAAATCAAGGAAATGCATAATTAAACAGAACTCCAAGGTGAGAGAACCTTTGAAGAAATTGTGTTAAACACTTATATCACTAACACATTGCCACAGCAGCAAGTAATCCACCATCCCTAGAAAATGTTGTAACATTCTAATATTAAATGAAGTTTAAAAACTTGCTTTTACATGATATACTGAGGAATATTAATATCTCACTTGGTAAGGTTTCTTGCATGTAAATTTTTGAGTTCTCAGACACCTGGGTCTTCTGAATACTCTGGGTACTCTGCATGATCAGGAGGAGCACCCAAAACTCCTTCTCCTGGCCTGAAACAGCTGCCGGTGTAACATGCTGGGCACATCAAACACCTTGTGGCTGGATTTGTACATCTGTACCAAAGCCAGCATTTCTGCCCCCAGAACAGAATGCCTGCTGAAGGACAACCCTTTCTGTAAGGGCCGGGACACAGCCATTGCACAGCTCTAGAACTGCACAGGGCTGAATCCTGCAGATCTGAGAGCACAGCCTACTTCAGTGAAGTGCAGACAAAAGTCACACACCAAATGCCACCTGTTTTCCTCTCAAGTAATACATTAATACATTTTTAGCTACACAAGGCCACCACTCACATGACCAAAAATTTACATCACAGTAGATAAGTCATGAGATAAACCAAACCTGTTGCATGGGGTACACACAATTTCATTTCATTGCTTTTGTGTGTAAGAAGTCCACAAACCATGGGTCTAACTGGAAGCAGCAAACACTGTTTGGTAATTAGTAAAACAAAGGCATTCTTTTCCCAATCTGCATTCAGTTTCTAATTAAATACTAATTAGAAATCAGTATTCCACTTAATTGAATTGTCAAACACTTTTGTTCAGTGACTCTTAATATATTTTACAGTATTCATAATTGAAATAGAATTCCCAGAAAACCTAGCAGTAACATGCGTGTATTGTTCTCCTAATGACATTTTATGAGCTGGCATAAAGTATTTTAGAATATATTTTTCCCAAGTCACCTTAGGACAGCATCTCACATTGAAAATATCAAGAATGTACTTGCTACATGACTGCTCATTCGTCACCTGAAAAATGAATATTTCTGGGTGCAGAAAACACAATTATGATAATTTTTGCTATCCTAGTTATGAAGTAAATGCACCGATAGTTTAAGCAAAGCTGTGAGAAATCAACAGAGCTGGGAACAAGGCAACAAAAATCAGAACTTAACTCCTTGGTCACATGCCTGAAACTTGACAGCCATAAACCAATTCTTTCACTATTACAGGATCTTGCTAAAATACTTACTAATTTCTATCTTGGCAAAACTAAGCCTGTTCACATTCAAACCTAGTATTCAGGGGTTTTTTACAGCTTCCATAATACTTTACCCCTTAATTATCTACTTAAATTATATACCACACAGATTTAGATTCATATGACTATCAGGCCCTAAGACAAAAAAATCGTTATACAAACTACCTTCCTATTTTATCACCAAGAACTGTCTCAGTGAAATGAAGATGTAGATCACATGTAATATTATCCTGAAATGCAGTTTAAACATGACCAGAGAAGTGCCATTTTCTCCAGGTGTTATCTGCAGAGAATGGCTCCTTTTTGCTGTGCTTAGTTACAACAAAGCATTCACACCAAGCCCAAAGGGCACGTACCATGTAATGCTGTTATTATAGACAGAAACATTAGTAAATAATTCACTCAATGACTTTGTGTATGGCACCCATAGCAGAGTTAAATTGCAGTTTTTAGTATTATTTAAGTTGGAACACACATTTAAATACATTCCATAGCTCTGAATACTTCCAAGCCAGAAGAACTATCATACAGATCTTGTTCAATCTCCCATGTAATATTTCCCTGTTCAAAATCCACTGCTCAATTGATTCTTTTCTCTGAAGAGCTTGGAGCTGTATCCTTTAAAACAGTGATGTGCCTGAAGCAGAACTGTGCAGTTTCTGTAGAAGCATGCTTGGAAAATACAATGGCCTCAGAGGGACCAGAATAGCTTCCTTGTAAAGTCAAAATTCATCTGAGAATTAAAGACCAGCCTAAACCAAAAACTTTCATTTTTGTTAATACATTACTTTTGAGAATAGCTGAGAAGCCCTAAATTTTATTAGGATTATTTCTACCAAGTTCATAGAATCATAGAGTGTGTTAAGGGTTTGGAATGGACCCTAAGGATCATCGAGTCCCAGCCCACCACAGGCAGGGACACCTCCCACCAGAGCAGGTTGCTCAAAGCCTCATCCACTGCCAGAGTTGGGGCATCTAGCACCTCCCTGGGCAACCTGCCCTGGTGCCTCAGCACCCTCACAGTAGAGTCTCATCCTGCCATCTAAATGTCCCCTCTTTCAATTAGCAGCCATCATTCCTTGTGTTATCACTGCAACTCCTCATCTGGCTTCCCTGTAGACCCCTTCAGATACAGAAGGTTCCTATGAGGCCTCCATGCAAACATCTCTTCTGCAGGCTGAACAGCCCCATCATTCTAAACCTGTTGGAGTTGCTTCAGCCATCTTAGCAACTCTGTACTCCTTCTCTGGACTTGCTCCAACAGTTCCATGTCCTCAGAATTGTTTAGATTGGAAAAGACCTCCAAGAGTCCAACCACTACCTCAAGACTCCCATGTCCACCACTAAAGCACGTCCTTGAGTGCACATACACACAGCTTTTAAATACCTCCAGGTATTTAAAAGGGAATCAGCTACTTCCCTGGGCAGCCCATTCCAATGCTTGACAACCCCTTTGGTGAAGAAATGTTTCATAATATCCAATCTAAACTTCCCTGGTACAAACTGGGGTAGTTTCCTCTTGTCCTGTTGACTGTTATTTGCAAGAAGAGGCCAAATATAAATCAGGAGAGGAACAAGTTCAACTAGAAATTAAAAAGCCAGCATAGGAGTGTGAAAACTGCAGTCAAAAAATTAACATCCTGTTATGTGTAGAAAGGAAAATAGCCATGGTTTAACAAAGTGAAGAGAAATTCTGAGAATAAGATAATTTAAACAGGAATAACAGCTACACTGTGTGTTAAAAGTCACCTAAAAGGACAGAAAAGCAGAAGAATGTATATGCTGATTAAATCTTAATTTCCAGCTTTTCAAGCAGAAGCTGGGATATAAAGCCATAAGAAATTTTACTTTAAAGAAGATGGATTCAAGTCAAGCCACTTCAACATGGGAAACCTGAAAATGCCAATTTTATTTTCATCAAAATCAGGAAAGGCTTTTAAACTCAGCATTCTCATTTGCACTGAAGTAAAGCTTTATTTCTGAGTGTGTCTCAAAATACTTCAGCCTTGACAGGTCTGGGCAGCTGGACTTGATCAGAACCAGCTCCTTTTCATTGGTTCTATGAAGTTTTGTTTCACATGAGTGAAAATCATGTTCTTGTGCTAGAATATGAACACAAGTGTGGATCTGATGAAATAAGCATTAAAGAAAGAGAGGGGTTTGGTTGTTTAGTGGAGGGTCATTCTTGTCTTTTCTTTTTTTACAAGGGGGACATCTTAAGAGGGACAAAATTAACTATGGGATATGACACAGAAGGAATACATTTTAGAAGAACGAAGGGAAACTTAGGAAACCATAAAGTAGTTCAAATCTTACCAATGTTCTTCCAAAAAACAAAGAAACCAACAAATAAACGCCAATATGTGTGACTTCAAAACCAGACATATCTTCACACAATAGTTTTTTGGTAAATCAAAGAAAATCAGAAAGGATCAGGAATAAAGTATCAGTAAATAAAATTCCAGTAAAATGAATGAAATATTAAAATGAACAAAATGAAATATTCAGAGACATTGAAATATTTTGAAGATAATCATAAACTCATTTTTCTAAAAATGCATCCTTTCAACAACCCATTTTCTTAATTTTTTGCCACGGAGGGAAGGCAGGGGAAAAAGGAGATGAATAAATTAAATTCATCTAAACTCCAGTCAAGCACTTGACATAGAAGGAAGAATTCCCTATTGCATCCCATCCTTTTATACTACTCTGATGATTTGAAAAACTGCAAAAGATGCAGAAATGACATAGAGAATCCAGCAGGCACAGAGAACTAATACAATTTTGTTCGTTGCCCTTGCCTGAAGAATGAGAATGTTATGATTAGTTTTTCTTCCTCAAGTTCGAGACAGGGCAATTCCCTAGTACTGTGAAAGTGTGGGCAGCACAAGTGTGGTTTAACATACTAATTTGCATCTCTCTTTCTAATATCATCCTTACACTTTCCAGCTGCTATATTTATTTTTTTCCTAGTATATAATGAAATCTCATCCCTAAAATAAAGTTTCTTTTCTTTGAAATTCATACTACTGGATCAAAAATAAAAATTACAAGACAATTAATATTAAAAATATAACCTAGATATCCTGGTAGTCATAATACTCAGGAAAGAGTTCTAGTGAATTTTTACTTTCACAGATTTGGGAACATTGAGTAAGTGAGGAAAACCCAAGTTAATAAAATCAGGTACTGAGGTTATCACTGAAAAAAGTAATTTGACCTAGTAAGACTGGAAATAAAATCAGAAAATGAGCTGATTTAGAATATGGTGAGTAGAGAGTGTTATCTGGACAGCAGCCACACCAAAGAAGAGAGGACATGATAAAACAAGTCTTATTAAACCTACAGTTTAAAATGAAACATGAAAGCAAAAAAATCAGAATGGCATTCATGCAAGTTTCAGGAAGACATCAATGTCATGTAATCTTCTGTAAATAGCTCTAACAGTCACATATTTTAATACACTTATTTTTATTTATGATTTCTCCATCAGTTCAAACCAAAATAAACCAACCCAAATTAAAGCTGTATTTCTGAAAATTTGGTTTATTTGAACTCTTCAGCTATGTTTTCATAGTTGAACAACAAGTAGGGGTAGGAGAACCAAATAAATATGCACATAGGAGAGAAAAAAAATTAAGCCAAAAGAAAAAAAAACCAACTAAAATTACAAGTAAAAAGATGAAATAAGATAAAACATAACACATCTCATGGACTTTTTGTTAGACAACTGGATGAGCAGAGGACTATGTCTGCACAATCGAAAATCTCTTCTACCTCAACTTTCACTGGATTTTTGCTACTGAAAATCAGGGCAAAAATAGTCTCAGCAGACATTAAAACACCAGTAAACACAGATCAGAAAGGTTGTTACATTGGCTAAACCTTAACAATAATTTCTTTGGCTCATTTCAGATATTTCTGTGCTCCAGTTCTGTCTGCACCATCCCAAGAAGTTTAGAGAGCTGCCTGTTCAAAAACTTCATACCACAGCTAAGGTTTGTATCTGTAGAAACCCTGCCTTAACCTGTGGTTCTGTGGGAGAGCTGCCCTGAGGATTCCATCACTCATTGAGACAGAACAGGAGAATCATTTGAGAGGCAGAAGGGCACCTTTGCTGAATGAGAACATCCAGCGTCTGCACTTTAAAGGAAGATGATTTGAGAGATGTCAGGTGCTGTGACTGACTGGTATTTGCTGAGCTGAGAACTGGTCCCAAGCTGATTTTGGAATAAATAACAAATAGAAAGTGGAATATAAAGAACTGTTAAAACTAATGACATGGAAAAAGATTTATTAAAAAGCTCATTTTTGAGAGTTCTGCTTTCTTCACAAACTTTGAATGAGAATTCAAGGAGCATTGGTGTATCTGGACCTTACAAAGTGAATGAGCAATGCACAGACATCCATCATTTGCCAACTGCTCCGGAAGAGACCAAGCACGGAAAAATTGAGTAAATAAAAGAAGTTTAATAACATTTGACAGATTTCCTCTGGGCACTTACTGCTATTTTCCTGCAACCACAAGTCCCACATAGTAACCTAGGCTTGCTGCTGCATTTCTGATGTCAATTATTTCTTCTCTTCCCTTGCTCTGCAGTAGCACCTTCAGTTCAGCAATGTTTTGTATATGATGAAACAGAGGTAGCAAAAATACCCATTGTGCCAGAATACTCCATGTTCCTGCTGTTCCATAACTGTCTGGAAACCAGAAAAGTAAAAATTGGAAGTAATAACACCTATAATTAGCATAGTTTATTTTCTCTCTGAAAACAGTCATAGCATATTTGTAGATGAATGTGTCTGGTTTATATAGCAATAGAAATTCTTCTGTGCGTAATTTTATGTTCATCTGCCTTTTTTGCGAGTTTTTTGTTGGGTTTGGGTTTTTTATGTGGATTTTTGTTTGTTTGTGTGTGTTGGTTTTTTTCTATTGAAAAAGACAAGTTTTGCTATTCAAATCAGGATTCAAGGCCTGTTCAGGTTTTTAAAATATTAATTCTTCTACTGAAAATGACAGAGGGATGAATTAAAAGCAGATCGTCTTTTCAAATGCCAAGATATAAAGCTACTCTTAATGCAGAATGCAAACTCAGTGGGAAAAAATTACTTTTTTTTTAATAAACTTGAGCATTAGACATGCTGAAAAGCAAGAAAGAATGCTACAAAGCAGCTACCATGAAGTTGTTATGACAGCAGGAACTTATGGGCAGCAAATAGGAGTTTATTTCCTCACCACCTTTCAAAAAAGGTTCACAAGAGTCAAACAGTATATAACTACTTCCTAAATGTGGTTTTAACAAGCATTTACTTTTGAAGTTATGCACAATGCAATGAATTGATGCTCATCATTAACCTTACTAAACCAAATCTGTATCACTAAGATGTTGCCCTGACTTTGCAGTGTTCAGTGTTTTCTTGTTAGATTTTCTTTCTCATGACCATGACTTGTTTTCTCTCTATTATCTATGTTTTCCTAAATTGTATCTGTGTTTACGAATTCCAGTATACCGGGTAGAGAAATATGATTAACAAATACTTTAACCAAGTAGATTATAAGAAGTAGTGATTTCTACCTCCAATCCACGGTGATGTGTGAAAACATATAAATAAAGTCGGAGGGCTCTGCCCTCTCTCTTCCTGCTCTCTCTCCTGCTGCGTCTGTGTGTGTTCTTTGTGTAACTCTCCTTCAGGCCCTCGGCCTGGCAGGCCTGCCTGGGGAGTGCCATACTAAAACACTGTCTTAAATAAGATCTTGAGTAGAATATATCATGCTAGGGTTGCTTGCTAGGAATTGTGCTCAGTCACAACTTATTCTGAAAAAAATTAGAACATCTCACTTCTTATTTTCCACACACACTTTGCACATGCTGACTGCTATGATATTTCTCTTAGAAGTACGCATGGGATAAGCCTTGCCTATGCAGGGTCATTATCTGCCTAAAGATGTAGACAGCTAACTAGGGGGATTTTCAGGTGCTTGAGTGTCTTTACGCAAGTAATGAGCTCCAAAAACCTTGCCTAAGCATTTTACTTACTGCTTACTTTTTTATTCCACTGGGTCAGCTTCATCCGCATTTCAAATTAATTTTCATCTCCTTTTTCCTTTCCACAGCTTTTTTCCCTTCTAGTTTTATACACAGATTTCTCCAGAAAAGACCAAAACAAATGCCACATTGCTAGAATAACTCATTTCAGGATTACTCACTCATGTTCCCAACAATATTTTCCAAAACAGTATTTATAGCCACTGAAACCAGAAAAAACCCCATACAAACTGTCAGCTTTAGATGCTTTGGATTTTTCATTATTTTGTGTAGAGAAATTCAACCCTGATGCCAATAATGTAACACCTCATGAAGATGCCTAGCAATGAACATCCTCATTCTCATGAGGCAGTGCCTTAGAGAACCTTCCCTCCAATTTCAGCGCTCGACCGCAGAGTTCTCTAAGAAGCCTGGGGGCAGGATTCACACTCTGCAACACAGAAGAATCAGCATCCTTTTTAGACCTGTTCTTGCTGATTTCAGATGAGAAAGGGTTGGTATTAGGGCCAAAACACCCACAAAGCCTTCCTTTTCCACAGACTCCTTATAGGAGTTGGTCCTCTGCATTGTTTCTACACTGACTATCCAGGTATTTATGCCAGCCTTCTCTTCATAAAGTTCAATTATGTTAATTTTTTCCCCCGAAACCTCTTTTTTCCTAAGTAAGCTATAATTTCTCTGCTGCAGCTTCAGCAGCTTCTTTTTCTGGCCTTTTATCTGAAAGAGATCTAATAACTTGTACTAAAATCTGTCTCCAGTTGCCTTTGGAAAACTACTGAGTAAGTTTAATGGCAGTAGTAGAGAAAACTGCACCAGGGGTACACAATGGGTCAATCTCTATTGCTCCTACACATGAAACTTGGCACACAACTCGTGGGCCAGCTCAGCAACTCCCACCAAACAAAAGCAACTGAGCATTACAGTGACATGGTACCTCCAAGTTACACATCCTGGAGAACTAATAGGACTATTCAAAAAGTTCTTCTGTCTGCTTTTAGCTTTACAGGGAGACCCACCATGTAAAATATTCCTATTTCTAGAGTAACAATAGAAAAGAGCAGAAATGTTCTAAGGTGTGTGACACAAATTTAATCTGCTCTGCAGGCAATTGCAATAGCTCACAGCTTGGATTCATGTTAAAAGAACTCCTTGGGTGGGGAAACAGCCTGTGCTGAATTGCTACCCTGCTGCAATTAGACTACTTCTGGAAATTTACCTTGTTTTAGGTATTTCCATATTACTCCACAGCTTGTAGGGCAGTGTCAGAAAATTTCATTGCAGCCCAAGTAGATGGAAGGCTAAATGTTTCTATCAAAACTAGTCAGCAGTTGCTAATAATTTTTAAATACTATAAATATTTAGTGTAACTTTCTGCTTATTGTATTGCATGATCATGAGTCAGTAACAAGAACAGGAGCCTGGTTTTTGATTACCTCTCCTTCAACAGCTTCTTTCTGCACTCCTGTACTAAGTGAAGGTACTGATATGAATGCCAGTATATATAATATGCATTTTGTGATAAACCATGCAGAAGAATGCGCAAGGCCATTTTATTACTTTAAAAAAGTTCTCAGTGCAAAATGAAGAAGGAAAAATTCTTTCATTAAATACTTTATAGTATTTTTTCCTGCATTTTATTAACAGCACAACATTAGCAGAGTAGCAGCACAATCTAGGTGGAATAGAAAATTTATCTATCAGAAATTTTCTCAAAACCCCATAGTCTTTCATGTAACACCCTATTTCTAGGTGAAAATAATAGAAAATAAGAAACCTCAGAAAGCTGTGATTACCTCTTGCTATCAACCTTTACAGTGTAAAAAGGCATCACTCAGAATTTAGTAGAAATGCAGAGGGAATCAACAGGGTGCTGCTCTCTCATACATGCCAAACACAAACCTTTGTTTCAGTGCTAAAGACTGCAGAGACATTTACAACGTCAGCCCAAATTTGAGGCAAAATTAAGATACAAACAGCAAAATAAGATAAATTGCAAGTGTGCTAAACTTTATCGGAGTAAACAGAAAACTCTGTTGAAATTATGGTATACATTAAAAAAAAAAAGAGTTCTTACTTTCAAAACACAGAGAGGAATCCTTCTACCTTCTTTTCAACTGGTTTCTCTTTCTACAAAGACAGCGTGTGCAGCTGCTCAGTTTCCTAAGCATCACATTAAATGCAGATACTAGAACTTTGGGTAAAGGTAAAAACTGAAAGGAAAAACAATTATGTGTCTGGAAAAGACAAAAATACTCTGTTTCTGACAGTATAGGCAGAACTGTAAGAAAAATGTAATACAGATTAGTGATAAAATGGGCAGAGGGTGTTTCAAAGAACTCTGCTCTTTGTACTGAGATAAATCTTCCTGTGAGCCCCAGAACCGCTAAAATCGTGTTATCTGGAGCAACCCACATTTTGATTAATGTCAAGGCACAGTCTCTTGAAATTCATCTCTTCCACATTAAACATGGTTTATATGAGGTGAACATTTCAGCCATTTTTGGCACGCTATTGAAAAATATCAAGAACATTTTCTAGACAAAATGAAACAAAGACTTCTAAAAAGAATAAGAAAGAATTGTGTCTGCTATGTGAGAAACAACAAATGCAATAATCGTTACTGTTTAGCAGATGCTTCAAGTGTAAACCAAACAGTGGTTTTGAAGCAAGGCTCAGGGGCACACAGTGTTCTGTCTGCCAGGTTCTTTGCTTTCCTGTCACAATGTCAGAGAATATTGAGCTGGGACAGAGAAGCACATCAAATGTAATGAGAGACAATGTTTACTTGCTGAATTTTGTAAATATTATTCTATTACCACTGCTCAACTGCCTGTTAAAATTTCAGGGACCATCTTAAATGACCCAGGGGTTTGCAAACAAAACAAAATGCCATTTATCCACATAACACAGGCTGCAGCTGCATCAGGAAATCCATTTGCCAGAGGTATTACTGCAAGCAATTCTGAATAATAATAGGATACCAGTACAGATTATACTGTGCCCATAGGCAAGAATCATTTATTGAGTTTCATATATTTCTTACAAAACTCTTAGTCAGTGTTTCATAAATCCTGTTCAAAATATACATTGCCCAAACATTACTTCACTGTACCGATCAGACACCTTATATTTGAAATACTAGTTATGCCTCTGGATAGGTAATTTTTGAGAAAAAGTTTTTTTTTTTTCATTTAATTTTTTCATGAGCACATATCATATAATTCCAACAATATGAAATAGCTCAGAAATGCTGGACAGTTTAAAAAACAGCTAAAATACTGTTAGGCTATAACAATTTCACTGATTTTTTCTTTACTTGGTGCCATTAAAGAGTTTAAATTTTTCTTTAATGCAAACCACTTCCTTGTCATATGGAAAAAAATCAAGGTTGCAAATCTGGTAGAAAAAACCTCCAAAACTCCAATGGTTAAAAATAACCTTATAAAACTTATAAGATTTATGGGAAGAATGTCTGAATCTCACATTCAAAGGAAAAGGTACTGCAAGGTTTAATTTCACAAATTCATGTAGGATTTTAGCAGAGGTTTTGCTTTATCATTAGAATTTTATTGCATTTAATAACTGGAAATAAAATTACGGTTTAGAAGCATACATCTGGCTTTAAAGATGTGTACTGAATTCAGAGTGACTTTTCCTACTGCTGTGCAACTCTTCTGCCTAAGAAACATCAACAGGATTTCAAGACCTGAATATGTCCTTTGTGTATCTTTCAAAGAGTGAAAAGCATCTCCTATCTCATTCATGCACCTCTTGGTGTTTGTGGTACAGCTGCTCAAAGCACACTCCCAGTTAATTTCCCAGCAGGTACTTACAGACTGCAGCCACCACGAGTCACCCAGCTGGGAGTTTTCCTGGAGCTCCCGTGCCAGCCACTGTGAAGCCAATGAAAGGGGTTTAGGGCACTCTCAGTCCCTGCTGTGACAATGAGCTGCTGTTTGTTTCTGAATTAAAAAATCTTATTCCCTAACCTGGAAAGCAGTCCAAGCAAGACTTTCCTTTTTGGGAACGAAACACGCAGGGTGAAACCCTTTCCCTTATTAACATGAAATCTCAATTTTGAGAAAACTCTTCTCAAATAGTTTTTGGCAGGTTTGAGCAAGAATGCTCTTGAAATCTAGACAATTCTCACAGATCATGACAGAAATATGTATTTGGATTAGCAGATACTAAGATTCAGAGACAGGTCAAGACTGTTCAATAGCGTAGGCATCCTACATCTTTTGCCATGTCAGGGATTTCATTGTCATCTCCATAGCAAAAGACATCCTTGGGGTTTTGCAGTAATGACAGAGCAGGCACTTGGAAAACAAGGTTTTGCAGATCTCTGAGGTTATTATTTGCAACAGTAAACAAAGTTTTGCTGCTGATACACTTTATTCAGGTAAAGAGAAAAGCGTGAAGAATACACAACATCAGCAGAGAAGCTTGAACAAATGGTGTTGGTGAATTTCAAACACTGTATTAGGAAGAATGAGAAGGGGAAATAATGCATTCACAACAACTGCTGTTCAAATATTCTTCCACTTGATTTATTAATCTCATTTTTGATATTAATAAATGCTGAGGATCTGCTGCAGTGATGGCTCTTAGACACACTTTGTACCACACAGTTCAGGCAGTCAGTGCTGGTGCTGTGTTACCTCTGCCCCAGCATTAATCAGCATAGTTCCAAATAAGAAGGGCTTTACAAATACCACTTAAGAAAGGTCTAAATTAAGCTGTCAGTGCCTTACAAACTGCATTTCAATAATGGAGAAATACTTGAGGAAATAAATGTATCATGGCAATATATTGGAGATCTTTTTTTCCCCTTTTAGATAAATCCATCACATTGCATTTTGGATTTGCTTCATGAAATATTGAATGTGATATAGATAAGCCACATCTTCCCTGGTCATAGTCTGAATAAGAATTACATACCTTCAAATCAAGTGTCTAATGGACTCCTTAATTCACCCTGATATTTCACTGTCAAAATTATTGTGAAAAGAGAAGAGACAAAGCACCATCAATCTCTTCTGACAGAAAATTGCATGAGAAAGATTAAAATTAATTTTGTTTTGAAGAGTATCATGTCAAAATTCTCTCTGAATGCATAATTTGAGATATGCAGCTGTTTTCATTTAGCTTGAAATAAGACAGAAACAGCTTTGTGAAGAGAAAAGAAAGGGTCTTATAATCTACAGCCTCGGTACTTCAGCATGATTAGAAGATATTTAACCAAAAGTAGTAATCCACTGACTGCCCACTACCATAGGTGGGATGAGTTATCTGTGCTGAAGCATTCAGTTATTTTTCTACTGAAGAATACTGTTTTCTGCTGAAAAATGAAAAGTCACAATTTGCGGTAGAGGCAGATCTACTTCTAAAAATTTAAGTTTAGAGTGCCTGTTTAACACAGTTCTTATGACCTAGTTCCCTTATGAAGCAGAAACACTAACTAATGTACATTGCTACAATGGAAAAAAAGACATAACAAGGGCGAAAGTAATTATGAGGCAGGAAAAGTGAGTGAAAGGATCGTTTTAATAGAGACTCTCTGATTTTTATGCTATTTGTGAATCTCAGGAAACAACTTTTAGTGGGAAGCTTTGTCAGTGGAAGGGAAAAAAAAGGAAGAGAGCACTCAGGTGAGGCTTTGTGGCCAGAAAGCAAGATGCAGGCAAAGATGTGTGCAGAAGCTCTTCACATTTACCATTTTGCATCCAGGCACAGGGAGAATGACAGTGCCAGAAGATGCAGTGACAGGTATGACAGACTGAGCAAACCTGTGCAGTCGCCAGAGTGCAAGGGCATACCTTGCAAACACTGCTTTTGAAGTACTTTGGTAAAATTCGCCTTCTGACAAGCCTTGTCCAGAACAGAGTTTAAACCTGCTCTGCTCAAGCTAAGTGGATTAACAAGAGTTTTAGAATCAGGTAATAACTATAGTAGGCCACTTGAGTTGCAAAGGATGAAATCTAAACAGAAAGCAGGAGCAATACGAACAGATGAAATTAGAGTGGCTTATTTGTGATGCTGAATCCAGTCACAAAGCCAAGCAAGGAAACATACAAGTTCTGACACATGATAAATTGTTATTGAGTGCAGAAAATGAAAAGGACCTCCAGAAATACCTACAAGGGATTCACAAATTTGTAACACTTTGGAATCCAACAAGATGACCTTGTAAGACAGTTGATACTGCACAAGAATTTTCCGTTATTGTTTCCAAACTTCTTAAGAGACTTCAGAGTCTCTAAAGATGCAGGGCTTTTAATAATGCATTAGAAAGTCACAGTGGAGACTTTAATGTTGAGCAGGAAGAGTATGCGAGGCCTTAATTTAGGGGGCATTTTGTGTCTCTTTTTTCCAGTTTATGAAGTAATCTCTTCAATGTAATGAATTAACCTTTGGTCTTAGTGACAGTGCTTGTGACTCACTCTCCCCTTAACCCTCCCTTTTAGAGGTAGCTTAGTTATGACCCCTATTAAAGAGACAAGTGCTTTTGCTGAACCCTTCTGTAGCAGAGCATACAGGGAGCTGTCATTTCTCTTGTCATTTTGCAGTGGACAGACTGCAGATGAAGTTGGGGCAGTTTCCCAGCCAGGGGGTCAGGTCAGGGTGGTCCAGCTCCTGTCCCTGCCCAGAGCAGCAGGAGCCTACCCTTCTCTGCAGGACCTGGCAGGGAGCTGCTGCAGCTCCACCTGTACACTGCATATATCACATTTACAATTTCCAGAAAATTCTGAGGCCTGTACATAGGCAGTTTTTACAACATGTTGAGGCCAAAGGGGATAAGTAAATGAGAGGAAGAGAAGGAGACCACCGGGAGACATTCACAGCCACCACTGCATAACATGAAATCCGGTTTTATGGAGTAACATTAAGATGAAGTGGTGTAATTTGACGTTTGTGCTTACTCCCCTGCCAGCACTCTTCAAATATTTGCCATGCATAACAGAGACATACATTGACTCATTGACTCAAACTTGCAGCCAGGGGATTTGCACAGAGAAACCTGAATTTTAGCTATGGAATAATATGTATTACACAACTGCATATTAATCTCACGCACAATTATGCTATGCACTCAGTATGACTTCTGATAAAGACTTTAGTAAGGATTAAGTTTTCTCATCAATCAGAAGTCCAGCAATGCCTGTGTTATGGGGAGATAAGAGTAATGATTGCTTATCATGCACTGGAAATATTTTTTGCGCAGTACCATTTGAATAAATTGAATAAATTCAATAAACTTTTAAAAGCCAAAGCTAATTTGCATATAAGCTTACCACCATATCTGTGTTCATCAATACAAATAAAATTATAATGTCACATTGAAGGGGTAAGGATACTGGCAAAAAAAGTAGTGTATATGTACACCTAAACAGACAAACACATACAGACTATGTATGGATGGATTTTATATAAATAGTGTATATATGTTTGCATGTGTGTGCATCTTCAACAGAGTATTATGTTTTTTACACAGACTTTCACCCAGATCAGAAGCAAAGGATTTCACCATTTTGTTTCCTATTCTGAACAATTAGATTCCAATGGAATCTAAGTTATGTTCCATTTAAAGGTTTTATCAAATCTGTCCTAATTCTAGAAGATGGTTCCTGAAAGCTGACAACATCAAGTCCACTATCAGATAAAAAGCTATATTTTCTCAAACAGCAATTAAGTCTTTAAAAGGAGAAAGTAAGTGTTTTATCTTTTCGCTAGAAGTTATCAACCGGCTTAAAGCTAAATAGAGATTTTCTTGGCAGGTCTCCAGGCTGGGAGGGGATGACCCACCACCAAGATGGCCAAGTTTTGAAGACTCTCTTTTGAGCAGCAGCTAAGAGGTTACTTTGCTCAGGGTGAGTATAAAGTGTGGAGTTTCAAAGGTTTGGCTCCTTTCTCATCCAGCTCTGTCATGTAGGATTGTATTCCACTTCTCCTGAGCTGGCAGGTACACACTTGGAGATATTTGTCTGGCAAACATTTAAACTGCCTAATACACAGCTCCTTTGCAGTTTGTAAACATGGCTAGCCAATGCTGCTGGCAACCTTGATCACCATTTAAAAATAAAAGACTCATTAAAATGCCCAGATAAAAATACATAACCCAGGACCAACATAAACGTAACAGATAATGATTTAATAAACAGTATCCAAACACCCACACCACCACTGCCAACTCATCCCCCAAGATAAAAGGGAAAGTGGGAGATTAGCTAAAATGAAAAGAATTGGCCCAGCTGTTCTGGCCACTCAATTCTTAATGCCCATGAAAATATGAGAATTGTGGCAATATATGATTGGTTATGGAAGGAATTTTTAACTTTTAAAAAAAAAAATTAAATTGTGCATCAAACCTTTCAAAAGCCAGCACATGGTTGTTTTCTAAATGAGCATATTCTTTCCTTAGTTAAATTAATGGAGCCCTTTCCACTGGCATCAAAACAGGAAGATCTGGACCAATATGCTGAAAACTGTTACTACAGAAGCATTCACACAAAATGCTAGGTTTTGCATAATGTATTATACCCAGAGGGAAGGCTACTGAGAAAATATCAGGAAAAAAAATCAAACACACTTCAAACCACAACTACTAAAAAGCAATTATAAAAGTGGGTTAAATTTCAGTAAATGTTTTCTTGATTCTGCTGTACCACAAACTTCAAATGTTTCACTAAATTAAACTGCTTATACAGAATGTTCAATTTGCACCTTTATTTACTAAGTCTAAGGAAGAGATATTAAGTAGATAACTTTTTATTAAGTCAAGGCTTTCAGTAGAAATGTCACTGGCATGGCAGAGAAACTTTTCGTCTTTAGCATTGCCAGTACTTCTGTGTCTACAGAGAGTAAAGGAGATATTCATGTTCACAAATATCTGCCTGAGATTTACTTCTTAGTTCTGTGCCTCTCACTAAAGCAAACAAGCAAAACTCAAAGCTAAATCAACCATAATTTTGTGCAGTGTATGCAATTATTAATGTGTGTGTTTATCTTTTATTGGCCATCCAAAAAAAAAAAAAAATGGCAATGAATACCCTAGATTCCTTGTCAAATAATTAAGGCAAGACTTGCATACCTGCAAGTCCAAATACTGCCTATTTAACTTACCATCTGTTAATTGAGCTTAATCAATTTAACCACCTATTCAACCACCTCATTTTCAAGATGCAATGTATCATTCTTCTTAAACAGAACATTAAACAGCTTTTTCAAACTACTTTCTAAAATGAACATTAAAAAAAGTTCACTATCACTTGGGATGCTGTATCCTAGACCAATACTTCTCTAATCACCAATTTAATAGGATCATACACGATTATAGGTTTACCGGTGTAGGTACACTGCACTTCTTGACCTTTGGCATTTATGCCAGTGCTCTGCATATTCACAGCACGTGAACATACAATCTGGATAGCATATAGGACTCAGATACATGATGAAATTGGAAAGCATATCACTAGTGGTCATATTTTTATTTTATAGAGAAACTGATGTTGAAAAGATATTAATATACTGAACATCTGTGGAAGACTTAATCCACTCATCCTGTTATTCTAAAGGGAGCTTTATCCCTGATTTATGATTTCTTTTTTACACAAGGCTTATAAATATGCATAATAAAGCAAAGAAGAATTCAAACTCTTTATAGCAGCAGAAGTACAATTAGAAACAGATTTATCATTCAGAGATTGAATGAGAATTTTATAAATATTTTTCAAATTTCAGAGCTTTTATGGCTGTGCAGAGGACAGTTTTGCTTCAAAACATATTCGCAAGACCTTCAAGAGCTATAGATGCTTTTAAGGCTACAGCTGCTTTAAAAAGCTGAGAGATGCTTTAAAAAAGCTATAGATACTCTTTTTAACTGATGCTACTTAATTCAACTTAATCTTAAAAATAGTTTGAAACCTTTTAGGAAAAAACCAAACAAACCAATTAGTAAAAATTTGAAAAAAACCCCAACCAAACAATACTACCAACCCTGAAAATTTCTAGATGGAATGAACTCTGCACCACTGTAAATCTAAGATATTTTAAGTTTTGATCTCCAGAAGAAACAGTTATTTTGCTGAGTCACATGGCACCAACAATTCCCATCCTAGCTTGTCAATAACAAAATCAGATCAATAAAATATCTGAAACCGGTACTAGCACTCAGCAGTATATAGCAGTCTATTTTAATAAAGATATAAGAAAACGTAAAATCTACTGATTTAATAATATGCCTTTAACATTGGTCAGCCTAAATCTGAGTAAAAAGAACCCCTCATTGCTAAGCTGTAGTTGAAAATTTTTATATGCAATACAGTATTTTAAGATTTATTAAAATAGCAAATTTACTCATCAAATTTTCTGTTAAAAATAACAATCAAGACAAATTAAGGTTTCTGTTTTATACCTATAATGACTAATGGAATAGGACTGTAAGTACTTCAGTATGTTCACTGTTATTTATACTTTTGCTTGAGCAAAGACACACACCAGTAAGGGGCAAGGCTATCAGTTTAGCCTGGAAAGAACCATATCCTATAATCCTAAAGAATCAGGTAGAACCACTCTTCTAACTTAACTGTTACCTTTGACTTTCCAAGGGGTGCTCATGACAAAAACACTGCAATTTCATACAAGGAATGGGCCATGGTTTGACCCAAAATCCTACTTACAGCATAATTTTGACATCAGCTTTCAAAATAAAGGGTAAGAAGAAGAATTGGTATTTTCCCAGTTAAAAGTAAGTTCTTTTAAGGATTTAAGTCCCTCAAAGTCACAATGGCTAAAACTTTGGAAAGGAAAAGTATTTTATTAGAAATGGTCCCTCCAACTAAAATAGAAGATATTACTTTCTGACAGCCATTGGGAAGGATAGCTGTCCCCAGAACTGTCTGTAAATATCATTGTCCTACACACCTACAAAAGGGAAACGCACTTGCAGCTCACTTATAAAACACACTGAATAATGACTGCTAATAAGCATTTTAAGCCTCACTCTAGCAGCACTGTAATGACAAATCATGTGAGTGAAACTGGCATTACATGTTTGACCTTTGAAATTTTGTTTCAGCAAGCTATTTAAAATGCAGATTACCTGAGGACAGATGACATCATTAATTTTAACCTGCTCACCAATATCAGCAGGGCTAAGCTTAAATCCATGTGTTTATGATTAAATCACTTTCCCATATATAAAGTTTTGCATACTTCAGATTTTGATAACTGATAAATTCCTGAAACAATAACTACAAATGGACCTGAACATTGCCCAGTGAGATGAAGGTCTCATCCTGTGTGAACATTCACCTTTTATTCTGTAGTTTTCTAATAAAATTGATTAACAATGTAAATTAATAACAAAATCATATTGGAAAGAAATCACTACTTTCTTCCCTCAATATACAAAACAGTATTTACCAGGACAATGGAACACCTTTCACAAGCCTACAAATCATGACATCATTCTAGGAGAAATTAATGACTTTAAAGATGAAGCAAATATTTTGAATTTGAGTAGCTGACTCTCAGATCACTTCACAGAGTTTCAAAGATACCTCCCATTAATTTTCCGAAAGTGAGAGTAGATAAGCAGGTAGATTGGAAGCCAAGATAATCAGCTTCACCCTAGACACTGAAGAATAAGCAGCAAAATAATTAAATAAAACCCCCAGAGGTTATTGTGTTAAAATAAAGCAGTCTGTTTTGCCCCCACCCCTATTTATAAATATTGCTAGATAAAGGACAGGAGTTCTTTTTGCCTAAAGAAAGCCAAATGAGCCTTGCTAAGAAGGCAGCACTGTTCACAAGAGGGGACATCAGCACTGTAGAAGATGCTGCTACTTATTCTCTGACAGAAGTATTTCATGCAGAAGGCACTGCTGTAAAATCGTGCGGTTCTGCTCACTGTCCAGTGTTTACATAAAATTTTCCCCTTTCTTGTGCTCTATAAATCTAGTATGGCCCAGTCACATTCTGCATGATAGCAGCTACCTTGTCAGGTATAGTGTCACCAAATTCAGGTATTGGCCTTTTCTCCAGAAGGGATTTGGGATGGAAAGGAGTAGATTATCATCAGCACTGCTGTTCTCTGCCAGCACACTCCAGCTCTGACTTGCAGGGTTATCAGGGAAACTGGCCAGCGTGCGCTCTGCAGACAGGAAGGTCAGCCCATAGCCCTGTCCCACTGCATTTCATGGGCTTCTCTTTCAGCCCCTCAGGGCTTCAGTTACTCTCTCGTGCTAGAGAAGAAAGCAAATGCACTTCATAGCTCCCAACCAAGCGGGTCCACCGACACCTACTGGGTAAATGCTTCAGTAATACACAGCTGAATTCACGCCAAGACCCAGCTGAATTCACACCAAGAACCGCTTCAAAAGTAGGCAAACGCACTGAGTACATCCCTTCCTGAAGCATCTTTGGAGTAATTGGCAATATTTATCTTTAGTGCTCCAGGATCAGGACTTCATCTCCGTGTTCTCAAGGGACCTATTTAATGGGATTGCTGTGTGCCTGCTGTAGAATTTGGGCCACTAGATCAGATATTTTTTCACTTCATTCCTTTCCTCAATTAAGCTAATAGCAAGTTTTGCTTAGAACTGCTAGCACAAGGTATAATTACAATGACAAAACAATTTTAGAAAGTTGCTGTAGCTGTATTGTATGTGGTTAGCAAATTAGTTATCTCACAAATCAGAGTGCCCATCAAGTATAAGCATTTCTGGATTGTCTGCAGTAATTACTATTTTCTTCTTGCAGTAATTTTTCCAAATATAAAAGTTTGTCACTGGTATTGCAATTATTAACATCAGGGGGTTACTTGTGTGCATTTCCTCCTGATTTATCATAGGAAATGAGTAGCGCAAATGTGACAAAAATTAACGGCAACTATAGAGACACCATCTTTCAATGTCTGTTTTAAGTAAGGACTGAAAGATTCTTTGGAACATTCTTAACTCAGTCTTTGTGAATGTTGCATGTTTAGCTGGTCAATAATTCTTACACAAAAGCGTAATAATCCCAGGGAAACAACTGTGTTGCAAATCTTCACAGACCAAGTCTCACCTGGAACAAAGTTAAATCATTAACAGCTTTCCAGCCTAATCTGTATTTTGTCCTTTTACTGTGTGAAATTTTACAGAGTGTGCTGCTGTTCTTTCTGACCAGTTCCAGATACAGCTCCAGTGCCAAGCAGGTTCACTTACAAAAGGCTGTCCTTATCCAAAGTCTAAATCACAAGAATTTGTTACAGACAGCATGAAATCCTTGTTAGAGTGTTTAAATGGGTTCAACATTCGGGAGCAGAGGATTCCGAGAAAAATTGTTTTTGATATTCATCCTGTATTATTATAAACAGATTCTGTAATTTACCTCAAGATGCAGGAAATATATGTGGCTAAAGAGTTAAGCTATGGAAGACTTTTTTTCAACAGCATATTCAGGATTTAATCAATGGGAAGCATACTAAAATCTGAGCCAATTTGAAGGCCTATTTTTGCCAAAGCAGTTGATCTTTCTTAGAAGAATTTAGCCATTGAAAGTCAAGAAATCATTTTCTTTTTGAACAAGAGTAGAGTGAAATCCTGGGAATGGGAGTTGATTTCCTTTTTTATTTAGGGAAGAGCCTGCATGCAAAGGATATTCCTATTAATATCCAGCACTGTAAAAGTAAATGTAATACAATAACTGGCACAACTCCCTCAGCAGTTTGAATTCATAGCCTTCTCGACACACAATCAGCAGTTTGGCCACAGGCCTGCCCAGTGTGCTGCAGCAGCCACTGTTAGACCAACACTCTGGGACTGTTCTCAGCCAGCTCTTCTCTGCCTGCTGCACCAGAGTCCAGGTGTCTGAGCACTTTTTCCACAGCCCTGGTGCTAAGACATTCCCTAATTAATGCAGCTCTGGAGTAGACTATCAGACTCCTACCTTTTCAGCATTCCAGTTTTCAGGCATCTGATGGAACACTGCAGGGATTTTTTCTATATTACAAATCCAGGATGTGTGCTGTACTTGGCATACCTGCAACATCTGGGGGACTTCAACCTGGTTTCATTGTGCATGTTCACAGGAATATTCCCTGGCCATTGTTTTGTTGCCTCAATGTCAGATCTGGTACTTGTTTTACAAAGAACAGATGATACAAGTGCTTACTGATTTAGTACATTGCACGTTTGCAGATTTGCCCATTTCTTCATAACTGCTTTCTTCCACTTTCTGCAGATACTGGAGCTATTTTCACATTGAAATTTTAACCTGTCTTGTCTTTTTCCACCTCCATAGGAGACAGAAGATAACTGTCTCTCTGTCGTAAAGCATAAACCAATAACACCATGACATTCCAGATGGATGCATGATGATGATATTCAAGACCATGTTAGACATATTGATTTAACAGTCTCTTGGCTGAAGTGCTTTCCTTTTGTTCCTTAGAGCTTTCCTCAGTGCCTGATAAACTGCTTCTGTTGTAATTCAAGCACCCTGCTCATTATTTGTACAGAGAGAAAAAAGTTTAATCCCTTCTTACCTTATCTGAAAACTGTGGTGCCATAAACCAAAATTGTCTTCTTGTCTCTGGACAAATTCAGCATCAACTCCTGCAACCTTTCTTCACAAGATGTCTTCTAGAAGTGATGGTTCTCAACAGTCTGTTCTGGTCCTGTGTTCTCATATTACCTACCCTGATGTAACAGAGGCAAAAGAGAGCAGGAGAAAATCCAGATGTCTTTTAAAAGGTATTGAAGCTTCTACGCAGCCTTTGCCTTTCTCAACAGTACAACACTGTAGACACCTCTTCAACCCTTTATCCACTGCAAATCTCAGTCCCCCTGCACAAGGCCCATCAACCAGATAACCCCTGCTTCCACTCAGGGAGGTGGAACAAAAGCAGAACAGTTCATGAAATCACTTCCCTATCAAACTTCAACTGCACATATATGGATTTTGGCAACATATTAGATATCCTCTCCAGACTGTGCTCTTAGAACAGCTCTGCTTAGACAGTTTGTACACATCATTCTCCAGGAGACACAGCTTTATTTTAAGGTATCTATAGTACGGGATACACAAAGTACACATCTATAGACTGCAAAGACCGGTGTGTGTTCTGAGTAATATACAATACACTTTGCACACACACAAAAAAAATCTACGATATTGAAGTGAAAAACAGAAAGCATTAATATATTTTGTCTTAGAACTGAATATGTAGTAATAAACAAAATTGTTTTTGGAAAATGCATGTTGTCAGTATGATTTCAGAAACAGACTAAAGGGTAATGCAATTATGAATTAGAGAGATTGTGAAATCTTCAGAGACCCTGACTACAGGATGATTTCACCTGTGGAAAAAAATGTAATTGCAACTTCTCTGCCAACGTCTGTCATGGGCATCTAGACTTTTCCAAATGAAACATGTATCACTTCCTTCTCCACAATCAAAAGACTGGGATGAAACAACTTGGCCAAGAATGCATGGAGAAGTTCACAGGTCAGTTTAGAAGTGAACCAGATCTGAAATCCAGAGAACGCAGCTTCCTTGCAAAATGCTAAATAATAAAGGTCTTGGAAAAGAGCACAAACACACAGAGTTCTAATAGCATATTATATTTACAGACAGTAAGCATCTGGAAAAATCAAACTCCAGATAAGTTTGGCCAACAAGCATTTCTAGAAAATGCAGCCTGGAAAATTTTTTTTTTACTTCTTATCTGACAGCCACACTGCATCATAGGTTCCATTAAGTCTGACAAAAACGAGTTTGTAAGAACATATCTGTGATTTATGTTATTGAAACCAATGTTTTCTTAATATTTTCAAATGAAAACCCAGCTTAACAGAAAATTCACTGGTTGGGGAAAAAAAGAATCTTTGAATACTTCTAAACAAAGTTTTTCCCACTGCAGGCCTTGAAAAAGAAAAGTTTCCTGGAGCTTTAAGTCTGCATTTTTATAGTTGATACACTTAGTCTTTGAAATAGAGTGCACATTTAGCTTTCTCTGAAACTCCACAATTTGCAACAGCATCTGATGGAAGTCCTGCAACTTACTAAACTCACATTTCTGTTATGATTGAACTCCCCAAACTTTCAAGGTGGAACAGGATCTTTTCTACATAGAAAATGTGGCAGATCACTACATCTGTGTTGGCTTTTACACCACTGTTCTAGTCACCATGGGATCCAGTGGAAAGTTGGAGATTGACTGGATCTCTGAACTAGACCTCAATAGACGTTAGTAATACATATAATACTATTACATTCAAGAGGATATTCTGCTTCCTGCACCCTGTGCCTGCCACAGCTGTGTCTGCCTGTCAGCTACTAGGGCAATTACTGGGGTCACTGCTGTTTGTAGAACATCATTTTCCCTTGTCTCCTGCAGTGTCTATATATGTTGATTTCAATAAGAGTCATCAAGGATGAAAGTAAACAGCATTTCTGTTTTATGTAGTGAAAACAAAGGCATTATGAGACTGTCATAAATCAAAGGATTTAGTAGCAAAGCAGCAGCTGGGGAAAGATGCGTGCATACACACACACACACACAAATATTCAATTTCAAATACAAAAAGGTGGTTGTCTCACAAGTAGGGAAAATGCTGGTTTGTATTGAACAGAGCAGCAGGAGTTTATATTGAATTGATCTGAATAGGAGTTCTGTGCAAATTAGAAATACTGAAAATGTTGAATTAAATGTACTGAGGAAGTCTACAAAAGTATCTCAGTACAATTAAGCAAAGTGCAACAATTATTTTTGCAGATCTTAACTCATGGAGTGCAAGGACATAAGAAATATTCTAGAGATATTTTTTTTCTGGCCAAAGAAAATAATTATCTTTATTTCTTCCTATTTTATAGGCACACAGTCAGGATAGATCTTGACAAACAAGCATCCCAAACGAATTTGGTCAAGCGCAGTAGAGCTAAGAGAACACAACATGGTTTAAATGTCTTGCACTGACTAGCACAGGGATCCTTTTTTGTTTTGTTTTTCAGTCAACTGCAGAAACTATGTGAATGCTTCCCAAGCCTGTCAGATGTCACCCAGAGGAGAGAAGAGCAAAAGTCACTAATGTCTGTAGCCTTTTGTTTAGTCAAACAACTGAATTACCCGGAGATAAGTATCAGTGAGCTAGGCTTTGGCACTTTATCCATTGCATTCTCACATTGTACTAGAAACTGTGCTGAAAATTAGGTAAAAGCTAAAAACCCCCTTTGCATGGGGTTTCAGCTTTGCACCGATAACAGTTATTAACTCCTCGGGCTATGCAGCATTTGCCAGAGTGATGCTACCACTGCCTTAGATATTCAATACATGCTTCATAAGGCAACATTTGTTCTTCCCCGTGGATACGCCATAAATGCTTTTATATTGAGGTTTCAGGATTTACAGCCTGGCTTGAAAATGCAATTAATATCCTGCTTAAAGCACAAGTATGTCTTATTTCAAACCTCCTAAGTGCAGCCCCTAATACTTGTTCTTTTGAGAGAAGGACAAGGGAAAATTATGGTGTGGATCAATGCAATCTTTATCTGTTTGATCAGCTAAAAAGGTTTATAAAGTAGTTTTAACCACACTGGTTATTAAATATTTCTGTGACTGTTTATTTTTATTTCTGCAACATAAACTAGTCCTTTCATACCAAAGCCTACATATTTCTAGGTAGTTGCTTAGATACTTCTATACAAACTCCCTACTTTTAGTTTTCTTTTTTTTTCTGGATGTATTTAAGGTTATGGTCTGTTTGAAAGGCCACTAGGAGAAAGAAGAGAGTAATAACAAAAGGAGGAAATGTTTTCACATACCAAGCATGTTCAAAGTTTAAACTCATCAATGTTTCCTCAGCAGAGGGATACATCAGGCTGCCCATGTTAGGTTACTCTGGCTGTACCAAGTTCACACTCAGTGCTGCATTTCAAAATAATAATTTTTAAGACATATCCTCTTCATACACACATCATTATTGATCCATGAATATCAACTGGGTTGCTTTACTATTTTTTATGCATCTGCAGGCAGTGGTAAGTTCAGATAATAGACAGTATGCGGAGCTACAGAGCTCCTGGCACTGAGCAGCCACCATTTGAAGCAGGCCATAAAACTTCAAATGACATAAAGTTCAGAATTAACTTTGTTTCATGATTTTTCTTATTGTGCCATTTCAACTTTAAAAACAGTCTCCAAAAGCATTTCCAAAACCCATATGTAAGAGTAAAGTGCTGTAAAAATGTCTGATAAGCTGAAGGTCAATTGTTCTCATCACCTCCTGCCCAAAATTTTACATCTGTCTACTCAGTTTACCCTGCACACTGAATAGTGACAGTTTAGGAAGGTGCTGCAGTGAGAAAAAAAAAAAATCAGATAGCAAATACAAATCAAGAAAATTGGAGAGCTGTAAGATGAAGAGAATGTTGAGGATACTTGTGAGAACAGGCAGCTTTCTGCTCTCCATTTCACTACAAACACTCACACCATGGTAAAAAATGAACATATCCATCCAACATGCCCTGGCTGAAGACAAACACAGGTTCATAACCATGAGAGGAATATTTCCAGTAAATCAATCTAAGGAATTTATGTACTTGAAAATACAATAGTGGCAAAGATTCATTACTTATAACTTACACAGAGTAGTATTTTAGGAACAAAACAGTGCATTTAATTTCATCTGCCTGAAGACAAAACAAGAGAAGCCTCACTTTGACCCTAGTTATTCATGTGGATCAGTCATTTTCAAAATCTCTCTGTGTCTTCTGGACTCCAGGACTGATAGTCCAAGAAGGATCAGGCCTTGGAAGAACAAGTCCACAAGGTTTGCAAAAACACCATATATTTGGGAATAACTTCAGTGATAACACAGTTTGGGACTGGCTTTCAGGCATCAGTCCTGTGTACCCCTGTAGGCTCACAACTGGTCCTGTTACCATCTGTACAGCCACGTCTCATTTCTGTGTGCAGGAAAACAAGCAAATACAGACATGAAGAAACCCATCTCCATAATCATGGTCATCATTAATGTGATAAACATGCTACATTAACTTAGCATACATTCCCATTAGTCCAGAACTTCCAGGACCTAGATGGAAATTTAAATTATTGTCCATCTGCCTCCTGCTTCAGTAAATTCAAAGGCACCTGCCTGCCTTTTTCTGGAGAGGAGGAATATAAAAATGCATTCAGCTTTTCTAATCCTATACACAGTACAGTAGCAAGGATTTACCTTAAAATAGCCAACAAGTGGTAACAAATTTATAACTAAGAATTGCTTGGGCTACACATTTCCATTAGCACTGAAGAGATGTTGCTATCTGAGGTTTTGGCCAATATTCTCTTTTCTAAGCCGTTAGTCACTGCTGCCTTAGATAATTATTATTTTAAATATTTATCCCATTTAAGCCCTAAATATCAAAATAAGTAGACATGATGTCATAAACCAAGAGGTTTCCCCAAATACATTTGTTTTTTCATACACACAATACATACTTAATCAAAAATTTTTAAAATTTGAAAATCCAGGCAATCTAAAGCAGCTCTTACTTTCAGAAACCTTGCTAAATTTTACCAGTGAAGATACTGTTAATAATACACAAAACTTTGCAAACTGTCTCAGAGGAACATTTAGGTTTTTTATGAAACAGGTCAGTGAGAGATCTGGAAAATTGTATGTATTTATATACAAATGTTCATATGCACATATGAGATTAAAATTGCAATAATAAATAAGTTATATGGTTTATATATTTATTATATCTGAATTGATAGTTATAAAACACTGTACTACTATCTTAGCAATGCATTGCTTCATAACATGCGAAGACTTCAAAAATTGCTGAAGAGATTAGAAAAACTTTTAGAAATTCCTTGGGTGACCTAAGCTAGTAGTAGAGTCACAGGTCACCTTAGCAGTCTTGGGTCATGTCAGTACCTTAGTATGGTTTTAAAGTGGTTTTGGGGGTGTCTCAGCTGGAATGGTGCTCACATTCCCCTGCCACCTTTATTCTCCCGGCGGCCATTCAGATGGCTGGGTGCAAAACTGACACTGCTAAACAAGTCATGTAATGGTTGGAGAGTGAATGAGAGCCTGCTTCTGTGCATAGTGCATCATTGCTTGTGCTGATGGATAGGAAGTAAGAAGAAAATACACTTTTGAAAAGCACTTGAAAGTTTTTAAGGATGTCAGGGAAGCCATTCTTCCTGCATTAAAGAACTTGCCTTTTCTTGAGAGAGATTTTAGCGATGTATCATTCCACTGCCTTCACGGTAGCACCGACAGCAAATCCAACACTATGCATTGTTAACACAGAAATTACACTTTCCACTTCATAAAGCAACCTGTCGTCATCTGCAGCTCCGTGCCATCTGCAGGGCCAGCTGACAGCACGGTCACCTGGGACCAGCAACACTGAGCTCACACTGCACGGCCCGCTCACATCACATCCAAACAGCCAGGAACAAATAGTGTCAAGCCATTCACAGGGCCTTGTATTGAAAACAAATCTTGTCAATTAAAATATAACTATGAATGCTCATTCATTGAAAACAAGAAATGAATTATTCATACTCTGAACATTTTTTTTCCTAGACCCTTTGTCTCTTCTCATCTAGAATGGTTAGAAGCAGCTTCAACTCCCAAGTGAAACACAGCCCTGTATGTAGCTATTTTTGTGGTATTCCTGATAGAAAACAAGATTTTCAAAATGACCTGCACGATTTAGGAACAGAAATCACATCTGAAATTGAAAGAGGCACACACAGCCTGGAAGGGTTACATATTCTGGGTTATGAGGTTCCTTGTCAGAAACAGTACTGGGAAATAAAAATGCATCAAGAAAGGTCTGCCCTACCTTGAGTCTGTCCCCAACTTAGCAATCTTCATGTCAATAACCAAAAATTAACATACTGAGAAGTTTTGAATCCTGCTGTAAGATAGTTTGACACTTCTGTATTTAATAACTGCAAGAAAAATTATTATTGTAGCTACTTCCCAGTAGGATAAATCAATTAGTAACTAAAAATACAAAATCAAATTCAGAATTTATCAACTGATGCCTCTGTGGAACCCACACACTCTGCAGCATCAGCTGTTATTATGCATGTTCTGGTAAAGCAACTAGATTTTTCTGCATATGCTTCAGCTGACAATACAGCTTCTTTTTTTTATCCTCCTATACAAGTTCTGCATAAGACTAAAAAAATTCCACTGTGAATAGCTTTCAACTGGCAAATTCTCTGATGTGTGAAGAAAACATTGTTCAATCTTAGGTTGCCCCTAGTTCACAACAAAATTCATACTTCAGATTTTTTTAAATGATGCTATGACTGCATCTCATCAGAGCAAGCAGAGAAATCTGTTACAACACCCTTGGGCAGCGCCACTGGAGATTTATGCCTTATCTAAAAGCCATTACAGCATAAGAACCATCACCTTCTTAAACACTGAAGAGACTTGAATACTCTAATAAATTGATCTTGGAGCCACCAAAGTGACATAGTTGAAACCATAACTGCTCCTATACTTTTACAGTTGCTACCTGTACTAAGTGATGTTTGTACTTATAAAATAGCTGTGCACAGTGAATCTTTACCCCAGAACACTTCCAACTGATCAATATCAGTAAAACTACTCTAACTTGTCAAGCTTTACTGCAGACCAACTACTTATTTTATTCATCCCAAGAAGTTATGGGCTCTTTTAAAAACCTGCAAAACATCTCAACTGAGACTGTTCAGCTTAAACACCAGAAACTATCACTACAAATTAAGTACTTGTGCAAGCAGGATTTCAGAACCAGGAAGGTTGGAATCACATTACAGAGAGGGCTCTGTGCTGAGGCAGAAATAGTGCAATATTAAATTGAGGTGAACATAAACCAAGTGGCAGAAGCTAACTTAGTAAAGATAAACCACCAAGAAGAAACCAAGCTATGGTAATAGCAGTTTTGGCTGCTTACTTGCAGCTTCATTAGGAAGTAGTGCTTACTGTGAGCACAACAATATTGCTCATGCTTTACTGTTTCCCCTAGGGGGCACAACTTAAAGATGAGAGCATCATCATTTTCCCAGTGTCATTCACATGAGCAGATGGCTCTCTTGGCTGAAGGGATAACTGTTCCTGCAGAGCTCACTGCAGCAGTTTCACGTAGGGCTGTTCTGCTGGCATCTTGCACTCCCCTTTGATTCTCAGGGAGATGTCCCAAGTGCCGCTGCTTTTTCAGCCCCAAGGCCAAGAGAGAGAATAAACCTATACCTCTTATACACAACAGCCCTGCAACACAGAGCTTGCATTGTTTTCAAGAAAGAGCATTTCAACCTTTACAAAGCTGTGTGAATAAAGTTTCTGCAAAATTACTTAATTCCTTACCATATGGATTTCCTTTCCTGGCATGCTACTGTGATTCAAATTCCTTTTAAAAAAAAAACCCCAACAAAAAAACACCACCCCCAAAATACCCAAACAAACAAACCCACACTATATCAAAGCAATGAGGCTGTGTCAAGGGAGGTTTAGATGAGCTATTAAGAAAAAATTCTTTTCCAGAGAAAAATTTTCTCTATAAAAAGGTGGCCACCCCCACCAGAGGGTGGTTGGGCACTGGACCAGGCTCCCCAGGGAAGAGCAGCATCAAGTCTGCCAGAGTAGAAGCAGCCTTTGGACAGCAGTTAGGTGTATGATGTGATTCTTGAGGCTGTCCTGTGCAGGGCCAGGAGCTGGACTTGTATGATCTTTGTTTTGTTCCTTCCAACTCAGGATATTCTGTGATTCATCTCATCATTAGTCCTGTTTTTCATTCTGCCTTCTATCATATACACAAATCACAACTTTCACAACCTGCTGGAAGTGAGCTGGTGAGTGCAGGACACTCTGCCTGACATATCCATGGCTGACTGCTCTTGAAGACAGCCTTAGGGAGCTACAGGGTCCTCTGCTCCAAGCTCACAGTGTTCCACCAAGAGCTTGTTTTAAGAGCAAGAAATTCTCATTTAAGCAATTATTATCCCAGAAACCTTTCTGCTCAATGACTCCCTTGAATACTAGAGGTGTTAGCTGAATCCTTTTGACCTGATATTTTCACTCCAAGAAAAATGGTTCAATCTATAATGTAGGGGAAAAAAGGACCACTATAACAAAGAATGAAGAGATGGTGATTATTAATTTTTTTCCGATATATTCACTAATATTGAAATTTCCCATAATATTTGCTCCACCAGCACAGGGCTTACTTTTCGAATAAATAGCTCTTGTGTTCCTAATCTTTCTTTAGCATCACATTCAATACAAGTAAGAATGCTCAGTTATTACAAATAGAGAGGACTCCAGTCTTTGGCAGAAAGTAATCATTATATTAAACTTTTGTTCAATATTCAAAGCAAGAATAATGTATATAACAAGGCAAAAGTCAAAGAAGCATGAAATGCCACTGAAGTTCTAAAAAAATCCATAGAAGTTATTGATATCTGACCTCATACCGCATGACTGAAAAACCTAAATTGTTCATTGACCTTGGCTGGTCTGGGCACAGATATATTAAGAATATCCACGTAAATTAGGTTTGGTCAATTTTTATCACTGACAACAGTGGTGAAGAGAGATTACTGGGGAGATTTAGGAAGAGGTGGAGAGGTGCTCCGGGAAAAGCAGAAAGCCGTTAGATCTTTTCACAGATTACCTTTTACATTGTAAATAAAGTCTTCCCAATGCAGAATACCACAGGAAAACCATATTACACCCAGGTCCACAAATTCCATTAATTAAAGCAGTCATTAAGGCTTTACATTAGTAGTTTCTTTTCAGAGAAATAACTACTTGGATTATGGATGAAAACAGCCTCAAATTACACTAAAGGTTTTTTTAATAGAGCTGTGATTTGGCGTAGTAATTAAATTTTAGAGAAAAACACACTACATATTACAACAACTAGATGGCACTCTCCAAATAAAGTGTTCAGTTCATGCTCATTAGACTGAGTTTTCTGTTTAAGCAATTAGTGGCAATTATTATTCTAAATATAAATCTTCACAAGAAGAATCTAAAATAGGAGTGATTTTTTTTGTAAAAAGAATTCCTTTGCTAAAACAAAGCCTCAAACAAACTTTCTCTAATTTCAAGGGTTGACAAACTTCAGCCTGACAGAACTCAATGGCAAAATTCCCAGGTAACTTAGGCAAATAAGGGATTTGATTCACAATGCCAGCATTCATTAGTGGAATTATATAAGTTTCCCCAATCTTTGGTTTCTCCCCTCCATACTAACAGACATAAATAATTATAATATTCAGAGCAAGGAAATGATTGATATTGTCCACAGTATTGTGGAGTCTGATCATGTTCTCTCTTGAGTGGAAGTAGACCAGGGTTCCAGGTACCTTACTGGCAGTAATTCCCAGCATTGTGGGAACTGATTGTTAGGAAGAAAGACAACATAATGAATGAAATACCAGAGAGTCAATTCTCAAAAGCCTGCAAGCAGTGATCTGTACAATGGGATGGAATAAAGAAAAGCTGACACTTCTGAAAGGGCTGAAGTTAGCTCACATTAGAGGTATTTTTGAAGAAGAATTTTTTATTATTTTTCACGCTTTGCTTCTGTTTTATATACATATGAACCTATGTATCATTTAAATTATTGCCTAGTGAGTAATACAGCAGATACAAAGGAGAGCATTTGGTGCCTACACACAGGGCTTGGGAAAGCATGCAATAGCAGATAGTGCTCCTCAGAGGCAGGCTGGCTGGCTTGTTTAGTGTCCATCCTGTTAAACTGGGAACTTATATTCTTTATTAGCTTCCAATTTATGTGCTTCAAACCACAAAATGCACACAAGGTAACTTGCCTCATGTGTTACAACTATTGATACTAAAAAAGTTAAACTCCAGTTTAAATACTTAAAAATTTAAAAATCAACACAATGCCTATACAGATAAATAATGGCCTCGATCTAGTCTGTGTTGCTTGCTAAACTTCATCTCCTGCCACAAGCTCTCTGCAGACATGCACAAACCAGGGATTATAGTAGTATTGTAATTGTACAATAAATTTATTTGCTCCACAGACAAATAGGTATTGGTCAATTTTGAGCAGATGACCCTTGCTCACCATAATCCTACACTGACCACTGCCAGTGGCAAGTGTCCCAGAAACATGGGGCTGCTCTTTCCAAAGAGGACACCAGGAATAGTGCTGTCCCCTGGTCCATGGAGGTCCCCTGAGTGAGGCAGTCATGCATACGGAAAGAGGAACAAGTTCAGTTCCTTCCTCCATTTGGCTGGATTTTGTCCCACACCCTGCTTATCCTGGAAATGCCCTGAACACAGGAATGCAGTGAGGTGTCCCAGCAAAGTCTGCTTTCGGCAGCAATGTTTTGCCTTCATGCTTGCTTACCTTCTCCAAACATACACAACATAGTTTAATGAGAAATGTTTCTGCTGTACACAAGCCAAGGTCTGTAGAGAAAAAATGAAATAAGTAATAAAATTACGGGAGCAGAGAAGAGAAGCTCAGTGTCCTGGCTGAAGAGCGCATCCTTGCCGGCAGGCTGAGAAGCTATTCTTTCCTTGTTCCATCTAATCGCCTATTCAAACTTTTTGTACAAAATAGGACAGGTCTAACAGGAAGGGAGGGCATCCTCCCAGGCAGCAGAAGAACATGATTTCAAGTCTCCCACTTGTCAGGTAGTCACCTTCACTATCAGATTATTATAAAACAGAGCAACCCGTTCCTCCAGCATAACAAACACGGATCTCAGTTGTCTTTTCTTGCAGATGCAACAACAAAAATTGTTCCACATGTTATGAAACCTGTTTTTCCATACTAGCTGAGGACACAAACCTAGATTGATTAACATCTATTTTGAGTGACTGCCTTTGATTCCTTTTTCTTCACCCCACAACAGACATAGGGGCGGTGATAGGGCAGGAAAAGAAATTAATCTATTCCCATACAATCACTCACAGGACCAAAAACAGATTTCCCAGTTGGGTCTGCTGAGGTCTCACAGGAGAGTTGTAAGCCAAGGACTCCAAGTACAGTGAATACAATTTTATGTGAAAGAACAGGCACAAGCCTGTGAGCTAAAAAGTCATGTCCACAGAGGCTACACAAAGGCTCAAAGAAGCAGCTTGCCCTCTATCAGACAAATCACGTCACATTGCTTTGGTTCACTAATCCTTTTACAAACCACATGCTTTCAAATGCAAACACAGTGAATGTTTTAGGGAACTCTGCTAGATGTGTCCATAAACCGAATACTTCAAAATATTACGCAGATTGCAAATTACTTGCATTTTGATTGACTAATCAGCTTCCTGAAAAAGAGCTCTCTATATACTACGATTACAGTCTTGATTGGAATTCAGCTTTGCCAACCTCCTCTATTTTAGCAAATCCATACGTTTATCTTGATTAACAAAGATTCTGGAGCTTTTCCTTTTGTCATGATTGCTGTGATTTTTTTTTTCCTTTAAACTAAGTTTTAAAAAAAATAAGTGTTGTTCAAGATCAGTAAAGCTTCTATGTGATTGTGTTTAAAATGAAACATGGTCATATTGAGACTGACAACTCCTGCAACACATTTGCAGTTTGGAACGCATCTGAAATGTTTTATTTAAGAAGAGTGAATTTTCACTCCATGCTTGCTTCTGCTCCCAGTCTGATTCTGAAGCTCAGCTGAGGCTCCTTGGCTCAGCTCTTCTCAGAAAGAAGAGGGTGTTAATCTAGAAGCATTGCTGTTTTCAAATGACCTTCTCGCCTTCTTGAAAAGCAATAGCGTTGAAGGAGTGACAGTCAGAGTGACAAGTGTTCAAAGTAAAAAGGAAATAAAAGGAGAGATCCTGCTAGCTCCAGGCATTGAGAGATCCAGAAGGAGCCTGCATTGAAAAGCTTTGCAGCTCTAGTGAACATGCTCTTGTTGATTTATCACCATGTTACCTGCTGTTTATGAGGATATTGTTCATCTCCATGAGAAAAGTTCCCATCATGCCAGAGCAAACAATATCTAAGCAGAGCACACCAAAAGCCTCCACCGAGTCTGCTGGAGCATCAGTGGGCAGGTAAGCTGGAAGTGCTATATCAACCACAATGAGTAAGAACTCATTTTCCTAATGGGAGAGGGGGAGAGCATTTATAACTTGCAGAGCATCAAGACTACATACATGTAGACACCCTTTCCCCTATTGGTCATCCAAGTTACAAATAAATAACAAATAAAGCAATTGGTACCTTAACAGTACCACTGTCATGAGCTCTCATGGATCCTCAGACTACTACTGGCCTCACGCATGTGATTCCCCGCACACCCTGAGCAGATTTCTCCAGGGAGAACAGGCTGCAGGAACAGAGGCAAAGATGTGCCCATCTGACCTGCATCAACCTGAGCCTGTGCCAGGTGACAGAGGGGGATGTGACAAGGTGACTGCAGCATTAGCAAAGCACGAACCCAGCCCTGCAAGCTTCAGGAAGGCAAAGGATGGAGAGAATAGTTTGAAGGGGTCTTGCCACTTTGGGGTTTTACACAAAAGTGTTTAAATAAAAAAAGATACTGTGGTTTTATTTTTGTCATGAAAAAAATCGAATGAACACAGGCTGTCTACACCTTGAAGGCAGGGTGAGAGAGAATATCTTCTACCTAGAGGTTAGCAAAAACACTACAGAGTAAGTAGATTTGTAAAAAGCCAAGTTTGTTCTTATGTTAAATACAGGAGAAATTTCAGGGTTTCCTTCCACCCCGATTCTTTTTTTTTGTGGGAAATAGTGACAAAAACAGGCAAATACATCAAAAACATGGATCACTATCAAAAGTAAACATATACTCAGATCAAATCTCCCCATGTCACCGGTTCAAAGTCACATTACAGATGCTCCATTTCCTGCACCACAGCCTACAACCAGCAGATACTCATTTCTTCTCTGTATGCCACAAACCTTGCAAGCTCCACCTTTCAGATTACTTCCTGTACCATTTCTCCCACTTGAAGTATTCTTATTCCTCTGGCATCCAAAAACAGAAACTCAAAAGAGCCTCCCGTCAAAATTCCAGCTTATCTCTGTCCTAACTGGCCATGCAGCTCTCCTGCTGTCAACATAGTCAGGGTCACTAGCTAGCCCTGCGTCCTGCCTGACACTCATAAGGAAAGTAGATGGATCTACATCAGAGCAGGGCCGAGTACCTCAGTCATCACATGGAGAGGGAATAAAGGACAACAGGGGAAAACATAATAGAAGCAAACTCTTTTCATGAAAACAAGAGCTTTCTCTCCCTTTTTCTGTTAACAGACCAGGCTGGATGAGGCTTTGAGCAACCTGGGCTAGTGGAAGGTGCCCCTGCCCATGGCAGGGGGTTCGGAGCTAGGTGATCCTTAAGGTCCCTTCCAACCCAAACCATTCAGTGATTTTATGACAATACTGATGAACTCATGTGGTTTTCTTCCTGTAGTGTCACTGTTGGGGTAGAAAGACAGCAGTTAGAAAATTCCATTCTAGGACACAATTCAGAAGGAGAAAATATACACTACATGTAAGGAAAAACCAATTAAATAAAAACTGGGAAAAATAGAAAAAATGATCCATTCTCAGCAATTTGAAATATTACACATGACACTGAATAAATTAGTCATAGAATTAAAATACGACATTTTTTGTTTCAAAAGAGCTTTTCAAAACCATCTCAACCATCTGTTGTCATTATGTGATCACTTAAGCTGTAGAACGCCCTTCCAGAATAGTTCTGCTAGATGGAAATTAAATTACAGGTGGTATTTTAATTTTCACAGAATATCTGGATTCTAACAGGAATGAAATTGTTACTGAACTGATTTGTGTTTCGGTCTTTTGTTTGTTTCCTTTGCTTTTAGTTTCACTAATAACATTTAAAGTCTTTTCCCTTCAAAAAATTGAGGAAAGCTTCCATAACATTTGCACAAGAGGTCTCCAAAAGACCATGGCAAACTGAGTACAAAAAGCCTTTTTGGATGACACCAATAATGACATGGAACAAAGCAGCCAAGAAGGCAAACAGAACACTGATTGTGGAAGTGTAACTTGTGTGAACAAAATGACAGACTTGTGTTTATTAACACTTGTCTACACTTGGAATTTTATCAGAATACTTATCCCAGAATAACTGTTATGATTGAAACCAAAATAACTATTCCAGAATAATTACCAAGAAGGTTTCTTCAGCAATGAAACTAGTTTAGCATCATAAAGGAGATACACTTTTAAAATTTATTTTCTTTTTAATTCAATAAATGTGCTTGCACATCTCCCAGTACCAGGTCGCCATTCTATCACAGCCTAATTCTATCCTAAAATGCACTGTGGTCAGTGGTGGTGACTCTGCTGAGCACAGGGTCAAAGCATTGCAGCCAGTGAGGTAGGAACAACACACCTTCTGCATCATAACAATTTATGGAATAATCTCCAGAGAAAAAACAAGGTATGGACCAAGCAAGTACAAGTTCCACAGCAAATGAATCTGATCCTTGAAAAGGCAGGTGAAGAGTCAAGAGTAGAAGAAATTTGGGGTTCAGCTGTCTAGTCTGGAAATCCTGACATGTTACCACACTGAGTAAAACAAAGCATATTGAAATGGCCCTTGGGGAATGTCACCAGCATGAGGACTCCCCTAGCTCTGCTGCAGCTTGTCTGCCACTCACATGTGTGTTCCCAGGGAGGTGTCCAGACATTGATCTGGGATTGCATAATTGGTGGCAGAAACAGTAACAGGAGGGAGGCAAAATTTTGTCAACAAATCTCAAAATATCCTTGCATAATTTAGAATTTCAAAATTATTTAAGCAGAAACATAAGCTTTCTTGATAGATTTACAGAGCCAGCAGAGCTTCTCTCGTGTCCTCACTGTGGTCTTGACCTACTTTTAATACAAATACGCACATTCCAGTCTAGTGATAATGGGCAAGCAGGTTATTTCAGGCTTCAAGGCCAGGCTGAATTTGCCTGGGGCACTGGTGAAAGCCAGCTGGCAGTCTTCCTTGCCTATTGTTGAGCTTCCCTTTGCAGTTCCCTTTTACAGAGGGGGATAAAAAAAAAAAGAAAAAAAGGCATACTCATTATCTAATCAAGTATCTTGCCTTTGCTTCCCTCCAAAGCAGTGAGTTACAGAAGAATCATGATCAGTGCCACTGGAACAGACCGACACTATCACTCTGCAAACAGTGCCCTGAGTAACTGAGGCCACTGCTGCTTCAAGCAGAAAGCAGCACAGGCAAAGTGTACATGCAGTCTTGGGCATCTCCCCTTACTGTGTGTGCCCATTTGTTTTGTTCACACCTGAGGCTGCTCTTGCTCTTAGCAAATTTTCTCCAGGTTGAACCCACACATTTTAGAGATGCAGCTTCGGAGAGCTGTGAAGCACTGTGCAGTTGAGGTAGAAAAACAGAAGCAAAACCCCCAGCAACAAAGGTAGAAATAATCTGAAGTTTTGTCAAGCCAAAGTTCAAAATAGAAAAGCAACAAGGGATGTTTTCTTTTTGTAGTCCCAGCTGAAATATTTGAACACTACCATAGAAAACACATTCTCAGAAAAATAACAAAAAATATTATTAGAAAACTAAAACGCTCAAAAGAAAACATTAGTCTGATAAAGCACAGCTATGAAAAGTAGTTTAAAAATTTATAACTAAGAGACAAGTGAAAGTATTTTGGAAGAGTCCAGTGTATTCTGTTTAAAGGGAAAGGGCATGATTGAAGTCAGCACAGAAAGGATGTACATTTCATCTTATTTTTCCCCTCTCACATCCACTTAGCTATATTGTCTCTGTAGTTCTCTTTAAAGGTAAACTTCCATTCAAGTCCAACTACGTTTTTTGTTGCCTCTTACTCTTCACTTCTACTCTAGGAGTGGCTAAGCCTCAACCACAAACCAAAATCTGTCGTGGAGGCATCACAGAGAGGACAGCAGAAAATATTTAAGTGCTCCCAGTACACGCACATGGGAGGAAGAGGGTGTGAAGAAAGGAACTCAGAGCAACAAATACAATGAAAAATGACACAAGCAAGACGGGAGTTTGCCAGAGGCTAGATATGGCTAAGGGGTATGATAGTCATGGGAAATGAATACAGTGGGGAGGAATGGGGAGACAGGGAAACACAAAGGGAAGCCAAGGTGAAATGTTCAACTCCAGACAATTGGTCAGCCCATAAACATTAGAGCTGTAAAACTGCAAACAATGACTGTAAAACTCAATTACATACAGGAGCTAAACCTCAGTTGATCCAGAGTTCACATTAACTCACCTCACTGCACATCTGTGTGAGCCCACCCCTGCTCAGCTACCACTGAGAGAGTCCACTGATCAGTCTATTCACTACATCTATGATTGCTTGGTGAATTCATTCAAACTAGGAATCTTTGAAAACCAATTTTAACACTGAACTAAGTCTTATTTTTGCTAGAGTTTTCACAGGTTTTTCCCCTATGAGGGCTGTTTTCTTATCTAAACTGCCTGCCTCTCACTGTTACAGCTGTAGAACTGTAAACAGATTATAGCCTATAGTACTAAAGAGAGACAGAGAATCACTTGCATCTAAATTCTGAAACCCGAAACATTGTTTTACTGTATTTTCTGAGAAAAATATAAAATAAAGAATAAAAATTAAAAACCCTACACACACATGCATGAGAGTTAGAGAATGGAAATGGTGATTAAAGTATTTTTCATGCCAATTTTAAAGCTTGAATGAGAATGGTACAAAATTCTTCCTGCAATCAACCTGCTATTCTACAGCTCCCTGGGGAGGGACTGGAATAATCCAACTAGTTTCACATCTGTGAGCAAGACCTGCTTGCCTGCATTAGCCTTTCCTCAGAAATAACAGTTATCAGACAAGTCAGGAAAAAGTCATCTAAGGACATAAGTTTTGTTCTGCCTACTTGGTACATAAATTATTCTTTACGTTTGATGCTTCCTATTTCAATGGAATGCCATCTACATGAAGTTAACTGTCCACCTTTTCAAAGGAGGGAAGTTTTGCAACTTATCAGGATTAACTGCTCTTCACACACCCGCACAAAAATGAGTAAGATGAAAAGGCCAGATCATTCTCATGCAGAACACACTAAAGCTGGAATATAAATCAAGGAAGCAAAACCGAAAGCACTGTAACAAGCTACGTTTTGAGCAAAAGAAATAATTTGGAAAACCAGATTTGCAACAGCTAACTCTGAAGCCTGCTTCTCTTACTTTTAATAAAGGAAACTCTCCCAGAAATACCTTACTAAGGTGCACAAACTCGGCTGAAACCCTCAGAGTTCCTATTTTGCTGTTTGCTTTGGTATTGGGTTGTTTTGTTTGATTGGTCTGGGTTTTATTGCTGCTGTTGTTTTTAACATATGCATTGTTTATGTATCCTTAAAATATCAAAGATATATATCCATGTCAAAATCCTCTAAGGCTACAACTACAAAAATTCAATTTCTTCACAGTCAAAAGTGTGAGGAACAAATGGTATTCTCAATGTCTCAGCTGAATCTGACTTAATCGAAAAAGTCACTTGGTAATAGCCCTATGTAATAGAGTTTGAGGTTATTAATTAATTTCACAGTGAGACTCCGTAGAAAAAGTTCACTTGAACCAGAAGAGGAAGAATAATTTTCCAGTGAGTTGTGTGGAATAGTGCATATCCAGGCATAACAGCAAGTGATATTTGCTGATATTATAATCCCATCTCCTTAGACACAGTCCCAATAGAGCAGAAAATCACTTAGAATAAGTTAATCTTATTTAGGCAACACAGGTTAACTTTAATTACTAATTAATCCCCCAAGAACCTTCCTTCTTCTGCTCCATGAATAGATAATCCATCATCATTTATGATTTTTTACTCGAACAAATGAAAGGCTTATTACAAACCAGGGTGAAATACTTCATGTCAGATTTTTCCAGGACTGTATGACTGTTGATTCTGAAGTTAAAACTTCTCATTCTATTTTTTTGGTTTTGTGATTTTTTTTTCTTAGTTTTTTCTGATAATTTTATATAACCTTAAAGTCAGCCATTTTACAGTTTTTCATACTCTTGTCTTGCCACAGAAAAATTATTTAGAAAGTATTTAAAAGCTGGTAACCTAAAATTATAATGTGTAATAATTATGATAGATTAAATACAAATTAATTGTTTTGTTTGTTTTTTTAAACAGTATTACTACTGATTATATCTATTTTTAAATGCTCTGGTGTTCAACCAAAAGCTTCCCTTAAAATCTTTTTGTCTTGATGAATACCTGATAATACCTGTTTATGCATTCATTTTGCAAACTGGAAAGCCTTATAAACATGGGCAACTTTTGTCCTCAAACAGGGGAAAAGCAAAGGCCACATCCAGCCCATGAACTCTCTTCACTTACATGAGGAGGCACTATTGTAGAGTGCTTTTATCTTAAAACAACAAAATGAAGGAAAATAAAAACAAAACCACCACTCTAAAACACTACACATTGAACAAAAAAACTCAACAAAAGCACCCCAAAACTCACTATAAAATGTCTACCCAGGACAAACACATAATTAGTCTTCACATTCAAAGTTGGAAAATACACCCCTGCACGGAACTAAGCTTTCTGTTCATCAGTGAATCAGGTCCCAGGAAAAAAATAGTTTATAGGCTATAATCCTCCTTATTTTTTTTTCAGATTCTTTATATAAATTTGACTCACTTTCCCAGTATGTTTCCGAAGCACTTTCTCCTGCATTGTTGGAAAGGAGACAATTGTGGAATCATTTGTTCAGCTCAGCTGTGCAAATCTATTGTATTTCATTGGTTATTTTCAGCAGCAGAAATATTCTGTGTTTGTCTTCATACCCTCAGATAAGAAGCTGGGAAGTGTTTGGCAAAGAATATTTGTTGAGACAATAGCAAGCATAGCATGATATTTCTCAACCTCCCAACTCTCGAGCATTAAACTTTGATATCACAGATAATGAAGATCCTGAGTGTATTTCCCATTCACTTCCAAAGGAACAATTTAATTTGCTGAAACATTCTGAGCCATCAGGTTTAACTAATCAGAGTTACTGAGGGTACATCCTGACACTCTCCAGATGACTGTAGTAATCTGACACTAGGACGTCTGAGGTAGTAAATGTGACATTATATTTCAACATGAATTGTATAGAAAATTCATCAGCGTTAAAGACAAAAAAAGATACCTATGTCAAAACATCTATTAAAAGCAGGATAACATTGCAGTAGCTTTGAAAATTATTTCAGTAGGCAATAGGTTACAATTTTATGTATTCGTAAAGTTGCAAGCTTTTCCCTTACAGCATTGAGAGCCTGCTCTCCAATAGCCACAGATTCAGTTGTGAAAGAGGAGGAAAGCGAGCTCAGAGATGACTTGATTGCTGCCAGCCATAGCAGTGCACATTTGCATTTATTGACCCAGCAGAGCTCAGAACAGCTGACAGGTAACCTATAGACTATAAACTATAGACACTACCCCATACTGACAGCAGGCCTGGTTTTCTATACCCATGGAGTACAGATGGCATCACATTCTATTCAAGAATGACTGAGGGAAGAGAACACCAACAATAAAAAAACTAAACCATAATTTACGATAAAAAACCTCATACTACCACAAACAAGGTAGAAAGATATACTTCTTTTTCTTAAAAGAGAAGTTCCTTGTAGGCAACCTACGGCAGCAGTCACAATCCATCCATATTTTTTCATGGAGAAAAACTTCAGAGACCTTTGATCTCATGTTATATTGGTCACAGAGAATGAAAGCAGAAAGATTTAAGGCAAGGCTTGATGTTCCAGTTTTAACCCTCACTCTGAGTAGGTTCTCTTGGAACTCTGCTTTTATTGGGCTCTTAATAAAGCCAACCAAAATCAGGAGATTAGAGCAGAAATAATTTTAATTTCACTGCCTACTGAAAAGGTGTATTTCCAGGCCTACTTTAAATATAAATACTGAAAAAGTGAAATTAGTAAGTTTGTCACATTCTTCTGTGTTTTTAGCTATTGTTTCCAAGGAAACATAACACTAACTGTCCAGGTAAATAATGTCTCAGAGCTACCAGAATGCAACAAGGGAGAGTTAGCAATGGCAAAAATAAAAGCAGCTTGTTCCATAGAATCACAAAATATTCTGGGTGGGAGACAAACCTCACCAAGAGACAAAGGAAGGAGAACAGGAGGAGATAGGTGGAAGAACAGATGACTGAACCCAGCAACTGAGAAAGCAAAGGAAATGACTTCATGTGAAAAATACAGCTGGCACACAGACGGAACAAAAAGACTGATCTCAAATGGCAATTGTAGGACCATTTCCACTTTACTGGAGTTCCACAGATTTGTTGATGGCAGGCAGGAGAGTATTAGCAAACTCTCTATTTTAAGATGACATGCTGAGACATCCAATGCTGCCTGTTGTATATGAAGGGCCATTGGTTCAATATCTTCTTCTTAATGTTTAATTTTTCCATCTGACACATGATTTTTTTAATAGTTTTGTAACTTAAAGAACTTAATAAAAGCTTAGCCCTAATATCTGTGTTACGTGCTTGGAAAAATATGTCCATTTTCTCCACAACAGAGACATTACTTCCCTCATCCAAAGCAGCATCAAGAGTTATACCATCCCCCTTAATTTCTCTGGGGAATCAGAGAATTAGAGGTTTGATCAATACACCAGAAAGACATTCCGCCCCCCCACCTTATTATTAATATTCTGGCTCATACCTATTTACATTATAATTCTGCCAGAGTGACTGCCAGCTGGCTCTGGACTTGTCTAAAGCAGAAAAAATTCTGTAACAGCTTCCTATTATCTCAGAGTGATTACTTACACAAATTTTGGCCTTAGTACTTTACTCTTCTTTGATAGTATTCTTCTACCTAATTATTTTGCACTCATTTTCCAGTTTTCATGGCTATGGTCTATTTGTCCTTGAAGTGATAGAACTGTATCAAAGAGTTAACTCTTACTGCAAGGATTTAAGATTCAGAGTAATGAGATGTGTAGGAGGGAGCAAAAAAGAAAGGGAGTCTGGAACAGCAATATGACAAATGCTTTAGAAAATCTCAGTGCAATTGATACTTAAAAATTATTAAAAATAGGTAACAGAAAACAACTTATTTTCATTGCTACTTTTTATAGGTATGTATGAAAATGGAAGCTTTTTTATGTTTTTATGACTTATTTATTGAGTCATAGAGCTCTTCTAATAAGTACTTTAGAACAGGCTAAAAGAACAAAATAAATGAGTATTCACATATGATGGTAATTATGCAAGATGGCTCTTCGTGCTATTATCTCCTACACAAAAGATGAAGCAGAGGTGGTGAAAATTTCTCTTAAGGTTAAGAATGGAAAACATTGACAAAGTGGCAAAATGTTGACATTTCTGAATTTTGAGTATCACATTTTGGTACCAACAACATCACATCCCCATAGTCTCTTGATAGGGCATTGGCAGCACAAGAGCAGTGTGCCCCACTCAAGTGGGGCAATGTGGTGGACCAAATTACTCTGAGGTGAAAGAGATCGGAAAAGGATATTTTTGTGGCTTTTTTTCCCCGTTTCTTTCTTTCTCAGAGAAGTTGAAAACAAAGCTCAGTAAGAAACTTGCAAACCTACTAACCTGCTTAAAATGGACACAAAGCCACAGGCCGAGTCAGAACTATATTTGCAGTGTTAGTTTTTCAGCTTGTGGGTCTTGCAGAGTAAAGTGCACAGCAATAATTTTATTGGCAGAGCAAAAGCACAAGTCATTACAGGACTAAAGAAAAAAAAAAGACAGGACTGCAATGCTTCATCTTACAAGTGGTACAAATTGTTTCATTTGCTATCATCATTTACAGTCTCCTGATTGGGGCTAACATTCCTACCCCCTGCCATGGCAATGGATTTAAAGGTGAGTTTCAGACTAATAAAAGCAGGATTGTGAATAATGTTCAATACAGCAAAGACTAGGTATAAATTGGAGAAGACAGAAATTCCAGGCTAAAAGAAAATTGAGCCATCGTGTTATAAACAGATATTACTTGGCTGAAGGAGATGCATTTACTCAACAGGGCTAAAATCCGGAGTCATGATAGGAAGTTGCTTGATTGAAAGCTTGACATGAGTCAAGCTAATACATTACACAATTGCACAGAGCACCCTTCACAGGAACAGGGGATGAATATCACTGCAGAATCCTTTGTTATGATATGTCTAGAGACCAAAGGATTATAAGAAAACACTTGCTACGGGCAGGCAAAGCAGCACTTCTTCACATATGCAGGGGTCCTAAGTTTAAGAATGCCTAGAGATAGCAGAGCAGAACACTGGTGAGACAAACATCCAAGGAAATGAGCTCTGGACTCTGATAGGTGACATGAGGTCATCATTTTACCTACATGTACAGCCTCAGCCCTTCAGCTACTTCCCTTTTCACCGTCTCATCACTTTCTCCTGATATGCACAGGATTTTAAGCAGAAGTCCCTAAGGATATGGGGTAAAGTTGTTCCTAGCATGAAACAAAAAAGAAAGGACCTTATTTCCTCACTCATTTTAATAAGACCATTATTAATAATCATTGCATAAACTACTGTTGTGCAAAATTGCCAGCTATTATAGCCATGCTCAAAATTCTATTGGGAGTTTTTTTACTTCAGCAGTTTTCATTATACACCCCAAATTAGGAATTTTTCATAATCAGTTAAATTAAGATATTATACATTGTGTACAAGGTGGTCTCATTTTATATTACATTATATTAATGTAAATGAAGACCAGCAGTGTTCCTTACCCAAGATTCATTAGGCAACATAACATTACTTAGGATGAAGAGAACACAAGGAAAAATGGAAGTTTTTGCTTGACCTCAAGACCAGAAACATACCAAGCTGATAAAACTCAGTTTTGAGAGTTAAATTTTAGGGGAAGGATGAACATCCAATGAGAAAGTTTCCAGGGACGTTATAGAGCTGTCGCACCTCAAAACTTGGCAGCCTGAGCCTCTCAGCACAAAGGTGCTGCTGCAGAAGGAAGGGGGGAAGAATCACATTGGGAAGTTCTTCCACGGGCTAATGCACATATGCTGCCATCTATCACGTGGTAGAGGACCAGGAGATTGTGGTAACACACAAGCAGGAAAAACAAGAGGATCCCCTGTTCCCCTCTGCATTGTTTCTCTTCATTTGGAAAGTTTCAGGCTTGCTCCATGTGAGATCTTTGCTACCTGGTCGCTACCAGCTGCTTGGCATTCTAGCCCCGCCCCCCCGTACCTCACACAGCTGATAAACTTTACAGCTTTTTCTCTGGATTTATTGCAAGTGGTACTAGGGATTGAGAAAAAAAAATGAGTGCTCTTATACAGTACTAAATTGCAGACAGAAAGAGTTAAAAAAGGGGTTACTGATATGGATCTGAGCAACTCCATCCCAAGAGGAAATGCAATCAATATAATTCCATTTCCGAAACTTAATTAGATTAATTTTGTGTTCAGTAAGAATATTTTAAAAGTGCACCTGCTTCATTCTCACTAACAATCCCCAGTAAAACCATATGTACAGTAAATGCATATATTGTGATAATCAGAAAGTTAAAGATCTGTGTCTCCTTCCACCCCACCAGAACACTTGAAGACACCTTTCTTTATCCCATCAGTCATTTTAGCACTCCTGTCACACACATTTAGATGCATGTGGGTATCCAGGTGAAGAGATCAGGCTAACTTCAATGATAAAAGAATCCAAAACCAAGACAAACCATAAAAGCTAACTTTAGGAGTCAGTTAGAGATATAAATGATAAGTAACAACAGGAAGGTCCAGTAACACTTAGAATCAGAGCTGTAAGTACTGCAGTTACCTAGGAAACATCTGCTTCTTCTTCTGCTTAGGATTTCATCCATGTACAGGGACAGGAAAAGTAAATATGAATCTTCAGAAATTATTCAGGTCCCTTTAATTAAAGCCACAATGCAAGTGTGAGTATATGTCTGTGCATAAAGTATTGTCTTAAGGGGCAAATGTCAGATTTTATACATAAAAATATGATTTAAAACACCTCAAAATCATCATTTCATGTATTAAAAATGACAAAAATTTAAGGCATCTAAAATTAATGCCTTGGCCAGAATAGGCATCACAACTATTTTGGTACACTGAATAACATTTGAATGATTTATGTGTTGTTTAACTAAAGCCAGTTGGTGAATGAATTTTATTCATGTCAGTATTTTAGATTCTCTGAAAACAAAGAAAACTCAAAACAAGAAATAAAATTCCCACATCATGAAAACCTGTTAAGAGCATTGAGGAGCTCGTCAGATTGATGGGGATTATTCAGCTTAAGAATCCAATGGAGTATGCACTGAAATGTTTCAGAGTTAATGGAACGGTTAAATCAATCACCTCTTGCAACCTGTGTAATGGAGTACTCCAGGCAGAGAAATAACATGATTGAATTTGGTTTCCTTCAACACTAATATTTACTACTGTTAAAATCCTTCAGCCTAAAAAGAAAATGCTCAAAGGCAAATTTGTATCCAGGAAGACAAATTGCCGCATTAACTGAAATTCACTAATTTGCTTTTGCTGCAAAATGAAAATAACAGTTATCAGACTGGAGCAAAGAACAAAATGACATTTCTGAGACATTAATCTTTAAAAGACGTTAAATTACTTGTAAAAATCTCAAGAAAAACAGAGGAATTAGTCAGACTGTCATTTTCTCAAGAAATGAGAGTGACTGAGCTAATTGGACCATGTAACATACTGAGGACATAATTCTTCAGTAAGTTTGGTGACTTATTCAGTGAAGTTCATTAAGGACAGTTGACTTGCCATGGACAAGCAATGAAAATGAAAATAAGAAGTTTTTTGTCACCTGTTAATTTTGTCTTTTTAATTTCCAACTTGATCTTAAGTAACACCTTGTGACCCTGAAGAGAATATGAATTGGACAGTGGAAAGGCTTTGTAGCCAGATGATAGAAAGGTTTGACTACATGAACTTCTAGAAAAATCTCCCTAATTATGTGGAAAATGGAAGCAGATAATTCCATTGATATTAAAACTGGATAAAAACTTGGCTAATACCTATACTGGTCATATCAACCTATTTGGATAATCAGTGCACATAACCTAAATCCCAGATAATCAATTTCATTGTCTGGTTATCTATCTAAACCTTAATTATTTAGAACATTCAAATTAAAGACTACTAAAATCTTCACCCAATCACTATGAACTGGTTTTATTTTGCTGTTACGAAAGAGATGACACCTGTGTCCTTTTTAACTCTTTGAAAAGCTACCTAGTTTATTACTACCCAAATGCACATTATAGTTTTGAACCTGGCTTGTAATCATTTTCCAGGAGTCTGGTTCCAGTTTGCTGAATGTTGAGTTATTGTTCTTGATTTTTTTTAAGTGGGTAGCCTTTTCTCACCAGGTCTGCTTTTTTCCTTTGAGACCTTTTGTTAAGAATTTTCCTCTCATAATGGTGCAACCCTAGCCACAGCAGTGAGTTTTGTGTGAGAAGAAACTGGTGGCTTTAACAATGGACTGAAGAGAGGCAGAGAGGAGCAATTTTCCCAAGTGACCAAAGTCCTGTGTACAAGGAAATGTGAGCCAGGTGGTGAAGGTGCCCCTCTGCCCCCTTCCTCCCCAGGCTGCTCCCAGCAGCAGGAGCCACAGCTGACAGCACCAGAACCCCTCTCAAGCACAGCTGTGGCTGAAGACAGACAGTTGCTGCCTTTCCTAACCTTCCTTGCTCGCCACTCTGCTTTGCCCCCCAGCCTTCGAGAGTTCTGTCATGCCAGCCTCCATGGTGATTTCCAAAGAAAACTCAGTGCTCCAGCTTGAACAATTTGTTAACATTACATGGACTCAAATTATGTCTGTACAGACCAAACATCAGCTCTAAATCTGCAGCTGCATCTAAAATGCTTTGTGCTTACACAGAAAATTCTTTGGCGCTTGAGAATAAAGCAGGCAGCCCTCAGGACCAGCACTCGGGCACAGTTCACATTACAATGCAGTGCTGCCATTATATAAGACTGTATAATTGTCACAACAGAAGAGAGATGGTGTCAGTCTCTTCAGTTAGAGATAAAAATGTGCATGAGCAAGGTGGGATATTTATGAATCACATAAAACTCACATTCTAACAGTTGCATTTTAACCTCATACAGAGCAATTATTTACTGGATGTATTTTCTTAGCAGCGTCTAAGCTCTTACACTTTTCAGGGGAGAAAAGTACTTTAAAAGACATATAAACAGCTTTATTAACTAAAAATTAAGGGTGCCAAGTGATTTTTAGCACTGTTCCAGGACAGCAGTTTGCAAGTAGAAAAATCACACTGCCTCCTCTGAACTCTGGTCTCTTTTAGCAACATCTGACATTTCTACTGCCCACATCCCCCACCCACAGAAATCAACCTCTGTACGATAAGCTTCAAAGTCCTGTTGGTTCCCACAATGCCATCAGCCCGCTTTATAGTAATTACCTGTCATTACATCCAAAGTCCCACTGATCTCCACTTTAACCACAGAAGAAGATCTACAGGAGGCTCACCTCCACATCTCTGCAGTGAGGGGCTGCAGCTGATGCGTAAGCAAAACCAGCTGGGTCTTCTCAGATGCAAAGCACAGGAGCACAAAACCAGTAAGATGAGACTCTAAAGCACCTCATTTTATCTGAGTCTCACAGCACTGCCATACAACCCCAACTAATCTGACAGCACAACTACACCCAGTGCAAACAGAATTACCTGCAGGCATCCTTTTGACTACCACCACCTTCAGAGAGAGTAGGTACAGTTGTGCAAATCCCCATACACTTCTGCATTTTCAGATGTTTGGTTCTTGCAGAAACCAATATTGTGAATAAATTTAAGTTTTTACCAAACAATCTTTACTGCATTTAATGACAGAATTAAAGTGGATCTAGGCAAACAACAAAGCCTTTTGCACTGACATGTAGATAGAAAGAACTTGCAGGCAAAAACACCCTTCTGTCAGGCTTAGTTCTGTCCCTCCCCATGGAGGCAGGGATTCCAGGGAACACACTACAGCTCTTGGCTGTACTTCTTCCTCTGTGTACCTCTTAACATTTCAGACAGGTTTTGCTTTAGTCACCTGCTGAAAGTACCATCCACAGGTGTCATGATTGAAACACAGCTAAGGAAGTTCAGAATCTGAATAGGAACACCTGATTTTGTATTGGCAGGGTCCATACTGACAGAGACCAGACCTACAGAGAGCAATCCTGGCTTATTGAACACAGCTGACTTACAGGTAGAGCTGTCCTTCCTTCCTACCAGCCAAAAGTTCTGATTCCACTTCTTAGCTGTTTGTTCTTTTGCAATTAAGTTCTTATGACAATTAATGAAGAATTGTGAGAGGAATCATACTCTTCATGAACACTCTGTATGTTTTGGCTAACAACTGTTATTTCAGACTGTTACATTCAAGAAAACTTGTTACTCCCAGCCTGGACTACTTGCAATGAGAGCCAAAGGAATTACAAAATCAAGCAGGTTTGACAGAACTTTTAACAGAAAACCACACTCAAAGTCAGCTGTGGATCCTCAAATCCCCAAATCATTTACACTTCATGTAATTGTTTCAAGTCCACTTCTACAGGAGAGAATTTGCTTCAAATGCATCCCTACATTTTGTTTTTCTGAGACAGTCTTTATACAAGGAAAGACATGAAATGATTTGTCTCTGCAAACCCACCATGAGGTGGTTCAGCAAAATGCAGGGTTTCCACTTACAATTAAGTGAGAAAAAGCAAACCAAAACCTTCCGTTTAATATTTGGTTACATTCAAATGTTTTATGCCTTAACAGCACCATAACATTTACCTACACATTTATTTAAAACTCTGCTTGCTGAAATACAGATAAAAACAACATATTGCACTTGTGAAAGCCCAAAGATTGAGACAAACTTAATGGAGTTCTGAGTCAAATATTCACTTCTACAGCACTGGATACACAGCCCAACACACCAGAAAAAGCACAGTCTTTTCAACTGCTGCAGAAATAACTGTTATTTAAAACATTTACTTCAGTTCTTATGTAAGCAGAGCACTCCTTGAAGTGAAATAAAGTTTTACAAAACACAGGCTAAATATGGATCAGAGAATCTGAAAAATCTTTGGTATTTTTATCTCTTTCTGCAGCACAAAAGATAAGGCCTACATCAGAAGTCTTCTTCACTAACCTCTCAGACAAACGGCAGAAACACTTTGCAGACAAGGAAAAGCATTAACCTCTTGAGACATGATAAATAAACACCCAACTCTTACCTATCAGGGAACTGAAGCGACAAGATTTTGCTCAATGTCTTCAGCAGACAGAGCCCCAAACTCGTGCTCAGTAGTGCAAAGCAGCACCAGCTCCTGAAAGTCTTCCTTTTCCAAACTCCACTGCCACATACTTCCTCACCACATATCCCTTCCTCCCAGCCCCAGAAGACCCCTCCAGCTACTGATGTCAGCTGTCCTTAAATACACCTCAAATCAGGCAATGTCACATCTTAATCTTTAAATATGCTGCACTTTAGGGCAGTTGAGCTGCTCTTTACATAAAGCTAAAATATTGTGTTCCTGTTTTGATGCAGTATTTTATTGAATAAATTAGACAAAAATATTTTAAAATTAAAAATGAACAAACAACACCCCCCCCCAAAAAAGCCCCCACTCAAATTATTTCCTACATAAATACCAACTGAAAAAATCTCATCTACCATCCATTTTCCATCCCCTCAGCTGTTTCTGACTGTGAAGGTCTTCCCAGTTCCCCACAGTCTAGGAGGGAAGCCAGTGCAGGTCCCAGAACCATACAGCTGGCACTGCTAGATTTCATTAAACATTTTGAGATGTTTTCTCTCAACAGAAAGAAAGCCCACGGTCTCAGCTTGTAATGCTTCATCCACATCTCACCCTAATCTCTTTGGCACATCAGCCAAAGCCACCACACATCACCATGGATTGCAAGGGCGTCAACTGCACGGCAGAGAAGCTGCATTGAGAACAAGGAAGTGAGATTTCTGCTGGAATTCACTTCACCTTCTTTCTCTGCCTGAACTTTGGGAAAGTTCAGCTTTAGACCTGAGGTTTGGGTTTGCTTCTATTAAGAGTAACATACCTATTGTTACAATTAACCCTCAACAAATACTGTGCCACATCTCATCACTAGTGAATTGTCAGAAGCAATGGTAAAAGGTAGTTTATGATATTGTTTCTACTGAGAAAGCTAAAAGCAAAACTAAAACTAGTAAAACATTCAGTCTTCCAAGCAATGGGACAGAAGAGGGAGAATCTATCTTTAGGAGAGTTATGGCACTTGCTTTGTTTAGTTTTTCAAACATATTTCACAGTTTCCCACTTCTCTGTGAACAAAAAAACAATACTTATGTAATTCAAACTCCTCTAACCAATCACCTATTCTTACTAATTGTCCAAGTGCTACACAGCACTCTTTGGTCTAAGAGATTTCCTGAAGTTCCTGGCATCATTGGTGCATTGTTTTGTAAATCCTTTTGTTCTGATGTGAGACTTAATAGTCTTATTTTATTTGTGACTGTAGCTTGACCAAGATACTCTAAAGTATCCTGCAAGTGATTTTGAGGTACATTTATTGTCACAAAGGTCCTACTATAACCACTTTATGGAGTGCTCCTAGGTTTATAGCTGTCAACTAACAGTGATGGTGATTTAAATGGGAAAAGACATAAACAGATAGAAAAAGGTTACTGAGTGCTGAAATTTGTAAATTTGCCATCAAGGAGTATGTTTGCTATGCAAGTGGTCAGTTACCTGGAGAGGGGGAAGGACTGGGAGCATTTCTAGCCCTGACAATTCGATACCAAAATTGGAAAGCAATATTGAGAAGGAACCCTTCAAAAAGGACATCACTGAACACCTGTCTGCTGTCCTCTTCCATGGACATTTCAAACCATTTAACACATGCAACCACTATGCTTGGGAGGCAATTCTGCTTGTGCTTCACAGCAATGACCTACACGAAGATCTGGAGGTGCCCCAGGTGACCTGCACCCACAGCCCCTGTCAGTGGCAGTCTATTCATCTGCCTGTTCCTTCTTACCCTCCCACCGGGCATCTGAACCACCCTGGCAGAATGGGAAAAAAGGTAATAGGACAAACTGATAAGGGTATGGGAATTATATTTGTGTTGTTTTAAAATGGAGGAAACGAGTGAACTATTGACCACCAGTAAAGTGTTAACTAAGGTGATCTGGGGCAGCATATCTCCACTGGTGCCTCTTATTTTGTAATTTTAGCCTTCTGATTCCTTGGCTTTATTACCAATGCTTCCAAAACAAGATGTTCTGCTTTGCACCAAGCAAAATGTTTTGTTCTGTGCAGAATAATGCATGTGTCAGTTTATTCCAGGATCAGTTAACTCAAAACTGGCCTTACCTGATCCTATTATATTGATCTTCAAGTTGTTTTCACTAATTAAGTGCCCATATTATGATTAGATTAATGGCCATATTATTCTTGAAATCTTAGTGCAGATTCACCAAGATATTCTCTGTGAGTGTCCAGCTCAGTTAAAAATCACTCTGCATATACATTTGCTTAAACTGAAGCAAGTACGTGACTGAGTCAAGGCCTAAATAAAAAGCAGAGTGATCTTCAGAACTGGCTTAAGTATAACACAGTCAAACTGTAAGAAAAAGCACTGTTATCTACCAGGTAATAACTCCTATTTCAGGCACTTCCAATGACACCCTTCACTCAAACTACAATTCAGAGAATTCTTAATGTAAAATGGTGCCTCTTGGGAGAACTTTACCACCCGTTGCTTATTACACTTGCTAATGCAGTTAAGCCTGTGTTTTCTAGCCAAAATAAAACATACAAATAATAGATGTATACCATAGCAATTTAAATAATGTTATTATGTTTTGCATAAGAAAGATCCAAAAGCAGAGAACAGAAATTTGAATGAGGCTCATGTTTCCCCATCTTTGAGAGGTTAAAGTGAGAAGAAGTGTAATGCTGATTGGTTTATGTTACAGATACTCCCACAACACATCTGATAATCCCTTGGTGTTCAGGTCAGAGCCAGAATGGGACAGACTTCTGTGCCCTCAGTCCTGCTCAAGATGACAGGGAAAGAAGACACGTTCCCTCCCTGCCTGGAAAGGTGTGGGCAGCAAGCAGGACAACAGCAATTTCAGGAAATTCCTCACTGACAGGCAACATTGTGCAGACTTTCTGTGTGTTTCAGAGAAAGAGACGCTGCAATGGGCTAACACCCTCAAGGATTCAGTGTGGCAAATACAGAACAAAACCAACAGAATATGTCTTCTGCAGATCCAAAAGCACTCAAGGGACTGTTTGGAAAAGAAGCAGCAAAACCAATTTCACACTATGGAAAGAAATCATGCACTGCTTGTGTCTTCAAACAGCCATTCATTTTCACAAAAGACCTGTCTACTGTTCCTTGCATTTATGTTTAGTTTGAATTGTACTTTGCCTGTTTAAATTGAACATGATGGAAATTCCATGTAAATCTCTGATCCCTGTTCCCGAACTACCAAGACCCTGTCAGACACAGAGACAACACTGACAAGAAAAACACAGTTTACAATAGGGCACCTTGGAGTGGATGAAATAAGTTTTTTTCCTTTCTATTTATACAGATATGTATTACAATGACAAGATATTTAACCAGCTTTTGTAATCATCTCTGTCCAAACACTCCATGAGACAGTCTCTATAGTTCTGACGTTAAGGCCAGCAGAATTCTGCATTGGGAATATCACATCAACATTCACCTTCTCACACCCATACGGCCTCACTTCTGTGACATGTTTAAATCTAACTGTTTTCCAGAAAAAAACCAAAAAAACCCCAACATCTGTACCTGGAATTGTTGACATAAGGTCAACTCAGTTTCAGGATTCTCAGATTCAGTGGTAAACAATGAAATATCATAAAATGGGAGTTCTAGATGTTAAAAAGCTACAAACATAAAACATAACACATTAAGTTTGGAAAGAACCTTTACATAGTCTTCAAACTCTTCATGGAAATTTTAACACATAGTTACAGCTCTTTTCTAACCATTTACAGCTGATTTTGAGGTCAGGCTGTTTTTTCCTATCCTCCATGACAGAGGGAAATTCTCTTGAAGATCCAATTATGCCATATAGTGTAGTAGCTATAATTAAATGAGAGGAAACTTGATCTGTGCTCAGTGACACTGGGTTGTTTAAAGGATTTGTGAGTAATTGGCTTAACTGAGAACAACTGTAAAATTATGCTAAAAAAATCAGACAGAGCAACGATTTGGCTACCATAATCAAATTTGGAGTTTGAAAGTCTTTTCCTTTCTACAATGCACATGCACGTACATTTTATTTTGTTGGTTGGGGTTTTTTTTAAATACTTATTCATCCTGAAAGGTAAAAAGGAATTCCATAAAATCTGAATTTAGAGAAAATTCCAATAAATTTTACCCAGAAACTGCCTCAGATTAACTCCTTTGGACATATAAATATTTTTCAAGAATCCTTTGTTGCATTCATTAATGGAAATCAGGATACTGAACTCTATGAAGGAGAAAGCTTAGCTGAGAGTCAGGATGCTCCTAGATTTTTCAACGTTAGCCTCATGTGGTTTTTTTTTCCTATGAGTTTTAATTAAATAAAATACAAATATTGTCAAAGACAACAAAAGATGCTGAACTACACCACACTCACTTCTTATCTATTTTTGACCCAAAGATAGATTTTTTTCCTGTGTTTTTTATGAGTTTTCTAGGAGAAAAATATTTACCAAGGTGCACACCTCAGCACAATTGGATTATAAGGGAATACAAAACTTTTGTGAAGACAGAGATAAGGTAAACTGCCAATTCTTTACCACTGTGGGGCTTTGCATCCTAATTTTGTGTATCACTTAAAACAAGCTGCTAAAAGGGAGGTCAAATGGGCTGAGATGGAGGCAGAGCCATATGATCTTCTGTGGAGTAGTTCTGTGTGCAGAGTTAAGAGAAGTGGCCAAGCTCCTCAGCAGAGGCAGTTGTGACCTCTGTGGGCACTGTTCCACAGGCACTAAAACGTTTGCCTTTCAAGTCCTGAGCCCGAGTAAACCAGCAGCCATCAGTGTCTGCATAGAGGGGACAGTCCTTGGCTTAACCTCGAGTGAAGCCACAGCAAGGCACCTCAACTGTCCTTTGCACAGCCCAGCCAGTGGCTCGTGCACCCAAGGAGAAGTAAAATCTCTACCCAGGCAGAAGAAGGGGTGTATCTATGCCATCCCCAAACCCTGTAAGAGAGCAGCCCCTCCGCCCAGCGTTATCAGGCAGTGTCAGCAAGAGCTCCCTTGCTTTCTTGCTTTGTTTATACTTCAACTAAAACAAAAACTACATTTGAAAGAAAGGCTTTTCATTGCAGGATTTAGTGTAATTTCTCCTTCTTTTTGCATTGTTGTGGTGAAGGAAGCACAAGAGAAAGCTCTTGATTTATGGCCAGTATAAATCTAAGAAGGGACCAATGATGGGCTGCACAGAAACTGATTTGTCTGGGAGCCCCAGAAGAGTTTGCTAAACACAGTTCTCACTTAGCCTAGAGACAAGAGTGTGCCTTCAGCACTGATAAATGTTCAGAGACTGTCAGCTGCTGCCTGTTTGCTGTGTTTTCACAGAACTGTTGGGATTATCTCCATAGGGAAGGCTGAGAGGGACAGAAGCTTAAGCTGTATGAATTCTGAGATTTCCGCACACTGCAGGGACTGAGCAAACCACAGGTTCAGGAATTTCGGGAGACTTCTCCCCAAAATGGAGTTATGAAGGGCAGTACAAATGCTGTGTTCACACAATAAACTGCCTGAAGCTATTCAGAGGTGTCCTTTACCACAAATCTACAGTTCTCATGGTTTCATAGTTACATTCCTATGTTTATAGTGTTTCTATAAACTTATCAATACATCAGTGTTTATCTGAAGATTGTAAGTATAGATGCTGTCATGTACCTTCACCTCAGAAACAGTATTACAGCTGTTCCATACATGCCAGAAGCACATTAGCTCTTCAGAAACACTAATTTATTAACCATTTCTGCACTGACAACTACTTTAACGTCCTGCTAGAATTCTTTTCTGTAATTCCAGCTCTCTTCCCATAACACCTAAGGCACCAAGGACACAATTAGCCATCTACCACCAAGAAATTAAGAGTGAAACATTTCACTGCTTTTTTTATGTGAAACTGTTACTGAAATTCCAATATGAGTCCATTCAGATATCTAGATGGAGATATACAGACAGAAAAATAAACCTAGAAATTTAAATTAAGCTAAGCAAAAGGTAACGGAGCAGGGATAATGGGATGGCCATATAATAGCTTTCCAGGGCAATATTCTTCCCACTATGTTCATCTAGTAACACTAGAGGTGCATGTTGGTTTTCACAGAACACAAGACAGGTACAGGACAACCCCCACATTCCTCCTCCTCTCTGGCTTTTTCTTCCTCTTTGCATTTCATTCCATTTGCTCCCCCAACAGACTGGACAAAGTTGGCTAGATATGCCTCTGACTACAGCAGCCTGTGTGAAACCCCAGCCTTCGTTCAGAAAGCAGAGCACATTACTACCAGACACTAGAAGAGAAGACATCCATCCATCCATCCATCCATCCATCCATCCATCCATCCATCCATCCATCCATCCATCCATCCATCCATCCATCCATCCATCCATCCATCCATCCATCCCTGCACTCACTGTTGTGCCCCTCTGTTTTCATATCACCTGTGGGCCTACCATATCACCCTGACCCTACTCCCTAAACCAGCAGAAACCCATGCCTCACCCAGCAGCGCCCACAGCAGGCCATTGGATGAAACATCTTGAATATCAGGTGGAACAAACCCAGATTTGCTCTGGAGGAGCAAATTGCAGCTGCTCAGACATATCCATAGTCAGCTCACTCTGTGTTTGAAAGCAGAAACAAGAAGTGTGAAATGCTGCTTCATCACTTGTCTTCAGCTGTTTATTGAGGTGGAACCTTGTGGATAAAGGTTTTGACTTTAGTAAGAGAGGTGACTGGAACTATAATTAATAAAATAACCTTGCTCTGTCCTAGAGGAGTCTGATGACAGCATTTACTGAGAATTTATGGTTTTTTCTAAGGAAAAATTTACCTTAAGTTATGTGCTAACAAGGGAAAACTACAGGTGGAGCACATCTTGCAACAATTCTCTTTTATTCTCTCTACAGAGTAAAATTATGCTTCAGTTTACACAAAGTAAAAATTCGTCTCTTGATAGAGAGAATTTTTATGATCATTTATGTATTTTATTTACTGTTATTTATCCCTGGAGAGCATGAAATCTCATAGTTAAAAGCAGATGAAAATTACTTTGTTAGCTTTTTCCTTACATGCACATAAATCTCATTATATATAGCAAATATTTGTCTCTGGAGAAAACACATTTAAACCTCCCCTGAGATTATAAAAGCCCCACTAAAGAAGCTACACAGAGCCAAAATGACATCTAAGCCTACCGCAGTCCCCTGTGAAGCAGCCAGCTCTTCTCAGGCCCTCCAGGTTTGGCCAGTGCCCCTGTTTCACCACAGGACAAGACGTTGCCTCAGAGCCAAAGCTCCTGCCCCTACTCCCCCTTTTCAGCCCAACATGTCAGGCCCAGGGTTACAGTACCCCAGGAAGAAACCTGCTGGCAGCCATCTCCAAATCAGCCTCCACAAGGGCCAGTCAGCAGCTGGTCAGGCAGCTGGGGCATGATGGTGACCAGGAGAACCCTCCACATACTGGGGATAACAAAGGAGGGCACAGGGAATGAGCAGACATCAGAAAATGTGACCTTTCAAGAAAGGCTGAACATCAGAGAGCAAAAAAAAGGTCTTTATATGCATTGAAGTAATTATAAAGGGGTTATATCCTGGGAGGACAGAACAAGGAATAATGAACTCATATTGCAGCAAAAAGATCCAGATGGCAGGGAAACCTGAGGGTTAAGAGGAATAGATTCTTGGAATGGATTTCCAGAAGGATCTGGACTCCAGCTCTGAAGGGCTTTGATACTGGATGGGGCTACTGTCTGTTACAGATGCAGCAGAGAGACCTGATTCTTAAAAAATCCATCCGATCCAACCCTATTCCAGTCTCTTATTCCTATAGCTTTTTCTTTTTTCTCCTTTCAAGACATTTTGACTCCACTCAGTAATCTTTCCGCTAACTTTTCATGGAGATAATCCACCCTATTTTTCCCTTAATTTTCTGTTGGTAAGCTTACTGAAACAGTCAAAATACCAAAAAAATACATGAAAGGCATTTAAAGTCAGCAAGATCAAAACAAATGGGAAATGTTTATGCCTGGATGTTTTCTGAAGTTTGTGTCATTTAAAAGGGAAAAATAAATCTCACAGAGATATGCAATGTAGGTTATTTTCTGGGGATTGTTTCCCACAAAGTTGACTGCAGTTACTGTTGAAATTAAGAATTAGCTTTATCCTTTCCAGAAATGTGCTATTCTTTCATGCTTTTGTTGTACCCCTCTACCAGAGACAACACCTGACAGCCTGCAGACACTGCTAATCCTTATTAGAGGAAAATTACATCACTGACTCTAGGAGGTCTTTTTGCTGATGGGCAACTTAAACAAATACCATCTTAGATTTATAGCCTCACGTTCTTATCTTTCCTAGCTTCATGGATAAATTCACAGCTTTCAGGGAATGTTTTTGACAGAATACAAATCAAACTGGGGAGAAGTGGGAATTCACATTTCTGCCATGCTGCTTTTTGGTTCTCACTGGCCACTGATGGAGGTCTGTGAGGTTTCTCTGGTCCTAAAGGCGCCAACACCATAACTGTATGCAAGGGAAGGTTGATGCTAAATTGTGGAGATAAACTTGCAGAACTGCTTTTTGTCAAAGGTTTGCGGTGTTCACTAAGGGCAGCAGGCTAGAAATGTGGCAGTTTTGCTTAATTTGTTTATATTTCATCCCTTCATTGTTTGGAGTTCAACAAAGAAGCACTGCAGAGACTAAGTGCCCATCAATGAAAAACTATTTAAAATATCTCAGGTAGTCTAAGCTTTATGCTTCTGCTGGTTTGAAGCTCTGCTCTTCATAGCAGCCGCCAACAGCTTCTCCAGCTGCCTGTTGAAATAAAATCACTTTGTGAGCACTTGCCTGTCAATGAATCTCTGATAACACCGGCATGTAATTCAGTACTTTTGGAGCTTTTTTTGATCAGTATCCATGAAATGGTAACTTTTTGTAATTATGGCATACTCCAAGCCACACATTTCTTACTTTTCATTCAGAACTCACAGGTTGTGTCTCCTAAAGTATTTTATTCCTACTACAGTCCCTCATGAAACCACAGGGATGCATTCTGCTTGCAGGCAAACATCCACAGAAGCCAACCCAATCATATAAAATTGCACTGAAGGATGGATTTTGGCACACTGTGAGCAGTCAGTCAGGGCAGCTGGAACAATATAGCAGCTAAAACAGACATTTTATTTACCACACAGGCAAATTGTTCCAATTTGATTTACAAATTAAATCAATTTCCAGGCTGGGATAGGATGTTCTAACTAAAAGGGATGTATGTTCCCAACACAATGATGCAGTCTCCTTTCTGCTTTAGTCCTCAGTGTACGTATATTTGAATGACAGGAGTGGAAAGCAAAGCTGTGAGGTATGAAAGAATGATTCTATTTTCTGAAGTTTTACAATTGCTATATTCTCCTACCAGTATTCTCTGCCAACCCAGGGTGCCTGGCTGATATCCAAGTACACGGAACAAGAGGCAACAGGCAGAAACTGATGTACAGGAAGTTCCACCTGAATAGGAAAAAAGACTTTTTTACTGTGCAGGTGACCATGCCCTGGAACAGATTTCCCAGAGAGGATGTGGGGTCTCCCTCACTGGAGCCATTCAAGAACCATCTGGACACAGTCCTGTGCCGTGTGCTCTGGGCTGACCCTGCCTGGGCAGGGAGGTTGGACACAATGGATGGCCCACTGTGGTCCCTTCCAGCCTGATCCATTCTGTGACTGCCATAACCAGTGGTCTGCAGAATCTCAGTTCTGAATGTATTTTTAGCGGGTTGTCCAACACTGCATCTATTGTGACCTGTTCCCAGTCATCTGTAGTTAGTTTTAGTATTTCATGTGCTTTTAGTTAATGCAAGAAAAATTGACAGTAACCAAGAGAAAAATATGTCAAAAGAAAGGAAAATTAAAAGGTAGTTTTGAAGTTATCTGCCTACTCTTTTAATTTAATTCAATGTTGTGCATGTGGTAATAAATTAATCAATTTTCAGTCATTTGTGTGTTGACATTAAAAAACACTATTAAGGGCTCATTGTATCTGGAATGCAGTTTTTGAATTAAAAAATAAGATAATTTTGTTAACTTACAGAATCTTCAAAATCTGAAAAATTAGATGTAAAAAAGATGAGAGGTGTTATTGTGCTTTAGTAAAAAGATCTCTCTCAGTACAGTTAAAAACAAAACCAAGATTGATATTTTGATTCTGCACGTAGGCTGGGAGAAAAGGAGTGAAGTGAAATAATGTTAGATCGAAAGGGAACTGAGAGTATTCAGCCCATTCCAACTGCACTAAAATGGACCCTCAAGTGCTGTTTTACCGTAGATGATACTTCATTGAACTGTAAAACCAAAATACTGATAAAGAACATAAATCTTTATAAGAGAACAGATTAAACAGTGGAATAACACTGCCTCTACTTCAAAAGCTGTGACATATTAGAAAATGAGCAAGAGAGGAAAAGAAGGAAGGGTAGAGGAGGTATCCACTGAGACACTTGTTTGCTCTCAGGATGGCACAACTGCAGCACTTTGTGGGCATCTACAAGAGCAGAAGAACCTCAGTGTGGAGCGAGTCAGTCTCTGCAGCAATTTCAGGTGCAGTCAGGAGATATCAGCCCGGGCTGAGACCTGTGCTGGTGCGAGAGCTGCGCCTGAAGCCACAGCACAGCTCTGCAAGGGGAGGCTCAGCCATGCCCTTGTTCAGATCGGTCAAGCTCGGGCTCCGGGGCGCTACTGCCACTCTGAGCAGACATCAGGAACTGCTTAGAGGCACAGGCTCGTCAGCATAGCCACAGTCTGGCTGAATGGGGACTGGCGTCTTTGATGATCCAAAATCAGCCCTGTGATCTCACGAACCAAAGGTTCAGCTGGCAAAACTGCAGCTACTGACCGTGCCGTAACAGCTTTAATTTACAATGTTTTCCCCAGTAGCTATAATGCTAAGCAATGAGGAGGTGAGAAAGGTCATTTTATTCAGGTTTTTGAAACTTTGTAGCTAAAAATGAGATTTCAACGCCTTTGGTAATTAAATGTTATAAATGTGTTTGAATCAAGCAGAACATTTAATTCCTGTAAATCACAAATGATAAATCACAAATACGGCTTGCTTGAAGCATGGCTTGCATATCTTTTACTGGAACACAGATTTCTACCTCCCACAAGACTGAAATGTTTAAGCTATGAAGAACTTTGTATTTTGGCAATATCTGTATAACAGATATTTCTTTCATCACTTATGTTTATTGCATTAGTAAACAGGAGTTACTCCTTAAGGGAAATTCAACTCCACGATTTTTCTTTCAAAAGCTGTCATGAGAATCAAAGAGACTGGTTGTACTTGCTATTTCATATTTTATTACTAATTTGCATTGCTAGAGTCTGACTATGTTTATGAAATTTAATATACAAGGAAGAGAAAACTTACTTTTTGTGAGACTGTCTAAGTGATTTCCTGCTGGGAACTCAGTATCTCAGCTTTGCTTAAGCAGTGTCTGCAGGAGTCAGCATTTCACTGAGCATCTTTTCATAACCAAGAAGTTTAACAGTCAATATTAGTGATGAGAACACCTATCTGATCATCTTAACATTATCAATAGATGCTAGTGGAAATAAATACCATGTGGTATTTCACACATGGACATTATATGCTTAAAAATATGACATAAATTAAGCTCAAAGCATTATCTCCAGATTTTTTTTTTCAAAATAGTTGAAATTGTTTGAAAAACAAGGATTATTCAAATTTATTATTTGTATAATATGTTTTAGCTGGCTAAGCTGCTTGGAAAGAAAGACATCCAGAACATCTTGCATACAGAGTTTCCACAAGTCTATCACTTCCCTAATTTCAAAATTATTCGTTGAACCACCTAAAGCAAGCAGCCCAAGACTTTTTCTTGGTGGCTACAGAAAGCCCAGCACTCTAGAATCTGAGTGCTGGGTGATTTGAGCTTCAGAACATGAAAACTTAAATAGGTGACTAAAAGACTCTTTCCCCTGACTTCTTATTACAGTTAAGGGAAGACAGAAACCTTTAACAAGTGAAACATTTCCTGGGACATCTAAGAGGAACAGCTTTGTTCATACCCAAAGAGGAAGACATCTTATCCAAGTATGCACATGAGCATCACATTTAATAATATCAGAGCAGAGCTAGTGACATTCCTCCCTGCCAAAAGAGGAATAAGTGACTTTTTAAAGTGAGCACAGAGGTGTCTCTGTAAAATCGCTTTCCTCAGGAATCCAGTCACTGCCTCTATTTCAAAACCCAGAAATGCTCAAAGCCTATGATTCCTTCAAAGCCACTTTTCAAAGACTTCCCTATTACAGAAGCAGTGTGCTCCTTCTGTAGAGAGTAAAGGCATGGACCTTTTTATCTCTTCTCCAAATGTCTCTTCCTCATGAAGATCTTAAATCCCAGATACAAAGACAGAGATAAAACATGTCCAAATCATCATGGTGATAAGGCCAGAGCTTCTTGTGGAAGGAAGGGAGGATGTCAAACCGTGCAGCAGCATCTCAACTATCACTGAAACCTCCTTTCCCACAGGTGATCATAAAAAATTTCTTCCAATAAGGAAAGACCTGGATTATGATTATAATATTTCTTTCAGAGAAGGAGGTTGTGACCTCATATGTGTTGAGCAAAGTCTGACACTTCCAAATACTTCTTGCATTTAGATGTAAAATCTCAGTTCCACTGAAATCATGGTCTAAATTCATCAAAACCTGAAAAGTAACATCATGTTAATTGTTAAAAGGCTGATGTGTCTGTAAAAATACAGGTAATTTTATCCCACCTCTCACAGGGCAATAGGGAGCTCAGAGCCTTCGCAGAAGTGACAAGGCAGCCAGTTTATCTGTTCCTTGGCCAACTACTTTGCAGTGCCCAGGGCCTAGCTCTGGATGAGAACACTGCAGCAGCCCAGAGGGCTGGAGAGAGAGAGGAGCCAGTGCTGGAGTTTGCTAGGAACTTCTGGTAGAAAAAAACAGTGCTGAAATGAATTTGTGTAGCAATAACATCTCTCTTGCCCTCAGCACCTCACCAAGACAGCCTAGATGGAACTCACTGACAACACGGTGTCAAAAAATTCACCCTATTGTCACAGTAGTTAAATGTCAGAGGGTGTCAAACTGATAAAACTGCTGTGTTAAGTGTTCAGTTATTCTTTTAAGTGGAGCAACTTCTCTTCCCTGGTGGTTGTACATTATGAAAAAGCACACAAATAAGTCTGAGAATCACCAATCACTAAATGATCTTTTTTAAAGGTCAATATTGTAGCAGCAGAGCACAAGTAAATACACTATTGGGGGTCTGTGTGTGTGGTGTACAGTGCAAATGAGTAATTAGGCTGTTCTTATGATGAAAATGCTGTTTCAAAAAAAAAAATTAACTCTTCTGATATAATCACATATAAAATGCTTGATATATGTGAAACCCAACTAGCATCTCTTGTTCTAGGTTGTTCAGTACTATGCCTCTGTCTCCAATGTCATATAGTCAATAATTTTCAGATTTCTGGAATGGAAAAATCAGCTTAAGTAATTCACAGAGTGCAGTTAATCAGCCAGTTTCAATGGCCTTGTGATCACTTCAAGTCGCAGTGTTTGATTTTGTAATCTGGTCCTGAGTCATACTGCTGCCTACAGGAAGCATTTGTCCAGGTCTCACTAACGCTGGAAGGAGATAACAGCTTTTATCTGATTAGATTCTTTTTTCTAGGGACTTTTGTCTCCCATGTTATTATTATTATTTTTCCCCCTTTCCAGTGCTATCCTAAAACCCAAATGAAAATAAATAATATGGGATAGATATAGCACACACCTTTAACAGTGGAATAAAATATTGATGCATCCTCTTCCAGTATTCAAACCAAAGTCTTAAAACCTGTTTCTCATGAAGTTCACTGTTTCACCTATCCTTTTTCCCCAGAACACAAACCTCAATATTATGTCTACAAGCAAGGACACACTAATCTGTACAGCAACAAATACTGTGATTCTCTCTTCTTCAGAAAACAAAACAGTGTCGTGCTATTGCCAGCCGCTTTTAAGGCTCCCGTCAAACACTCTCAAATACTCTCTCATGTCAGCTTACTCCCATGCTTGTATCCTTTAAGAAACTGAATCTGTAGGTGGTTGCATGGGGACACGTTGCCAGCCAAGAACCTTTCAACTGGCTCCTCTGCCCACAGCCAAAGTGTTAAAGGCTGCCGATGAAAGGATTAGTATTTGATGTTTAGCAATCATTTTTGGCGTTGCTTTGAGGCATTACCACACGGCAGAGCAGCAATACTGTTTCAGGGATATTGACCGAACCCCGCAGGTGCCAGGGCTCTGTGCCCACTGCTGTGTGCGGGGGCAGGCGGGAGCGGGGAAACAGGATCTGGAGGACTAAGGACTGGGACAAGAGAGTACAGTCCTGCAGGCCCCCGCTCCGAGCCTTGTTTTGCGAAAGTCGGCTAAATGGGATCAGGGGTGGGTTAGCTGGAAACACCGCCCTGCCGCCGTCCCTCCGGCTGCGTGCCCGCGCCGCGGCCGGCGCTGTCCCGGCGCCACCTCCCGGGGGCCGCGCACGGGAGCGGGCTGGCACAGACCCTGCGGCCGCGCTCGGTTAAAGCGTTTTGATTTCTCTCACAGCACGAATCAGGTTTCAAACATGTTCAAATACCTGCATCATGTATGGAAAGCTGTCCTAATTGCTGAAAGATCATCCCAAAAACATTCTGCTCCCCTTTTCACATTAACTCCAGAACGCCACCCCTCTTCATCAGCTCTCTGATCAAATGGCGCCAGTGTTCCCCCTTGTTTTCTTTTGCTAAAGATAAAACTCAACCTCTATGAAGTAGCGTCCTCTTATTTTCCTTCCAGAAGCCTTCACTTTGTTTGTAAATGGAGTGCCGTAAGGATAAAAAAAAAAAAAGCATTCACCAAAAAGGAGCTAAAGTTGAGGAAAGCAATTTTTTCAATATTTAAAAGATATTAAGGATTTACAAGTATCAATGTGTACTCATTTTTTTCCACTCAAAGGGTAGATAGGCCGTCTGAAAAAAAAGCTATTTAAATCATTCCACACAAGCATGGCTCTTACAGCAAAATGACTAAGTTATGAACACTTCTAAAGACACCATCCCTAGTAAACGAAGAAGTTTCACACACAGGCTTTTTTGAACTTCTGAATTTTAATGGAGTCAGAACAATTCTATACAACTATATACAGATTTTGAAGCATGACTAAATATCTATTGCTTTCTGCATACAACGAGCTGGAATAATACAGTGGGAATAGGTCCTATCTAGGCAATATAAACACACTTTTGCAAGGTTATTTTGCTATTCTTGACCGCAGCCTGCGCTTGATGATTAGATGATCACTTTCTTTCTCTTTTTGTTCTACCAGGATCTGAAAAAGATGGATTAAAGGCGATTATTCAGCATTTCTTCAGAGACAAATGACATTCACCTTCTAGACCTGTGTGCCCAACAAAATAGGTTTTTTACAGAATCTGTTTCCAGAGTTTTACCTGAGGCACTCTGGTGAAATTGATTATCTGAATGCAGCTCTCATTTCTAGTCCATAATATTCATTTTTTGATACAGAAAGTGTTCAGAAAACATTTTTAGCTTAAATTTCTCTAGCTTTCTCTGACTTTCCTAGGATTCAATCTTTCACCTTTTCATTTACTTTCAAGCTTCTTAGCTCATTTTGCTCAGCATTTCTGCCATTTTCTTCTTCCTCCTATGGACAGCATTTTGGGTTCCGCTGCATCCATTCACACAATTTACAGAAAATTCAACAGGCTACCTTAGTATGGGCAAATGCTTATCATAGCATAGGGAAGAAAGGATTGAACAGAATAAAGGGATATATTCCAACAGAGCAGAAGAATGCTCAGCACTACAGTTACTGTCAAAACCATAAAGTTGGATTTCAGAAACAATAAATTACCTGGCCTGTAAGACTATTAGACTGGTTTAGACAGAGCCACACAATTTAAACACATCCAGAAGGCTAGTTAGACTGTGCTTTGAAAAGCATGGATGTATCCACATGCTATTATGCCCAAATATCAGCTGGGCATAAATGAAATTGAAAAATACCTTTAGTGCTCACCTGTACAGTTAATTGTACATGCAGACCTTTATTGTTAGTGTTTCAATCAAGTAATTCCAAATCCATGGATCCCTTACTGGCCTCTATTTCTATTTTCCCTTTATGCTACACTTAAATGACCTGCAGCTACTGGAAAAACAAATGAAGACTTCACTGCTGTAGCAGAGGAAAACTAATCCTCCACACACCACAACTAAGATGTCTGTGAATCCAGATGTGAAGGTATCTCTGTGATTGCTGTATCACCTATAGTCAGTCAGCAGTCAAACAAAGACAGGTGAGAAAACAAAATGTTAAGTAAAACAGCAGAAAGAAAAGACCAAAAGGAATGGTCAGGCAGAATCCAGTTGGTATTTTCAAACCTCTTCTGCAACTCGATTAGATGTTCAGATTTATCTTCTCCCACTAATTGTTAATTTTAAGGTAAGATTACAGAAAAAAATTAGGACAAAATAGGAGTCTTAAACACTTACTGAAGAACTAGGGATATCCAGAGGGCAAGAAATGTCAGTTGAATACAGCTTTCTCTTAGCTCGTTTTGGCTTGAGCTCGTTTTCTTTGACATTTTCTGGTTCTGCAGACTTGGGAGAGCTTATTGTCTCAATAAGCTTCTTTGCTAGAAGATAAATTGTGTCATAAATACATGTCATGGTTTTGTGAGCCTCAAAATTCATGAAAAAAGTAAGCTTATTAGAACAGTTAAAAAATTAAACCAGTGTAGTCCAAAGTTCAACTATAAAAATTCAGAAGTGGTATTTGACTACCAGTTTTCTCTGGCTGGAAACAGTTTTCTGTAGCTTCAGATGCAAAAGCTTAAAAGACACACTTAAATAGCACATTAAAAATCAATTAGGATTCAGATCTCACTGAGATCTCATTTAAAGATTTTTAAGTTGAAGAACAGGCTTAAGCACAGTGTACAGTCAATTTTCTCTATACATTTTTATAGTTTTATCAAATTAGTGCTATGAAGAGAAGAGTCTATGCACTACAAAAAAAGAAATATAAGAAATAAGCAATACTGTTACACAAAGAGGGAAACCATACAGGACATGATAATAAACATTACAAAACAGGACTCATTTGCTCAAATTAAGTATTCAAATTAAGGATGAAATTTTAAGTAGCCTGACTTTGGCTTCCATTGATAATAATAAATACTGGGGTCATGGAACCAATATGACAAACACAGAATTTTTTTTAAATTTCACACAGTTACTATTTAGACTATACAATGTTAGATAACTTAAGATGTACTCTGTAGCAGCACAAGCTTTCAAGGTGGTACTGGAGTTTAACTGTCCACATTAAATAATGACCAACTTCATTTTAAACAAACAAGTAATAGTGTCTTTTAGAATTAAATACTGGTGATTCCTTGTGCCCTCTTCTAATTTAAATCTTTCTTTTTTTTTAAAAAAAGCACAGTAATCCAAAAATCATTCTTACTGTAGGAAAGAATAAAAACATATCCTTCAATGGAAAGTCCTAGCAATTAATCTTACCAAGGCTATACTTAAAAAATATCCATTATTACTCTATATTCAGGTTAATGAAGTCTTCCAAATATTTTAATGAGTCACTGGCTTTCAGATTTCATAGAATTAACGTACATCAAAAAACGTGAACAAAGTTTCCACAGTAACAAGAGGTTGCTTATAGAACAAGGTAAGATTTGGAGTTTGGATTCAGCCCTTGATTTTTTAGAGCAGCAGGGCAAGTTTCTAAAATTGCCTTTACCTGTAAATAAGTGTAGAGCAACTCCAACGTTTTGGGCCTAACATTTATCATTGCTTTTATGATAAATATGCACACATTTCACACTGCATTTTTCATTCCACCTAGTTTGTATTTCACACTTAACTGAAGTTTTAGAACTATGTGATCCTCACGACCAAGATAATCTTTTCTTCTCCATATAGCAATGGCCGGAGAATAAGGAATAAGCCTTATTTAAACTGTACAAACCTTTAGAGTGAATAAGAGTAGGAGAACTTTGGAAAAAATCACCAATTTTCTGGAGTGTCCCATCTTTCTTCTTAGCTAACTTTTTACTTAGAGTAGATTCTTGCTTCCTTAAGGGGTATTCTTTTCTAAGAGATTGCGCAGTAGACATCTGTACAGAAATACAGGATCACTGTTTAAGCTGAAAATTTACTTAATCTTCAAGTTTAATTTAATTTTATTTTACTTCAATGTTATTTTCAAGCTGACACATTGGGCTTTGCTACTGACAAGTTTGTTCATTTTAGTAATGATATCGCTACAGCAAGTAATGTAGACAATCTCATTTCACACCTAGAAACAAGAAAATTGCCAAAGTTTCACTGAACACATTTAAGAGCATGAGTCATATAGGAGACAGAAGGTTTTTTTTTTTTAAAGGCAGATTCAAAGTTATAGAGTATTTTATTAGACAAGTTGTATTATAGATAAAAGAATCTGATGGTGCAAACCAACCTCTTACTCACCCTCTGAACCTGCCCAGGTTACTATTATGGCCAAAAATAATCTTTTAATAATTGCCATAAACATAGATAAACTTTAGTTTTACTTCAAAGGCATTGCCTATAATACCACATTTTAATAGTATGCTCAGACTAGCCTTTTTAACTATTCAATAGGAAACATCCTTCCCCTTTGAATCACTGCACACTGCAGCTGGGACACTACAACTGTGGCAAATAAAGACCTTTTCGCTTATAGAGTTCAGTAGAAAGGCAACATGAATGTTGAAGAATCCTACTGAAATACATAGATGAGGATAAGATAATGCTGCCTAAGAACATTTTCTGCTTTCACAAGTCCATCTTTACAGAAAAGGCTAAAGAAACTTCAAAAATGGAACAAAATCAAACCATTTTTTTGTTGCTTGTAGAAGGTGAATCAGCCATAGCAGGTTTTGCATTTCTCTTGTTCTCACTTTTCACAAAATCCTAAAGAAAATTAGAAGAAATTATAATTGATACCAATGATTGCCTAAACCAAAAGAAACAATTCTATAGAACTGATCTGTAATGCCAAAAATCAGAGCTGGACACAGGAACAAACGGCACTGTCTGGGAGAGCGAAATGTAAAAGGCAAAGAGAAAGTGCAAATCAGGCACAAGGGGACAGAGTCTGGATCAGCTGAAGCCTATGACATTATTCCACACAGGCCAGAGATCCACCACTCGGGGGACATGGGGTTTAAATAATACCCTACATATATCCCTGGGATCTCAGCAGAAAATCAGAAGTTAGAGTTTTAATAAATGATCAGAGTAATAAACTGAAAAGCTGCAGTTTTTTTTACAAAAACCAGATTTTGTCAGTTGGTCTAGTTCACACCTCATTCATCTCTACACTCTTCCTTTTCCTTCTTGGCTTGAGCATTTTTACTGTAACTGGTGAGGTGCTGCCCTGGTGCTTCACCTCCATCTTATGGGGCTGCAGAGGTGTGAACTGGATTTCCATCTCTGGTTTAGGGAACCGACTTGTTTTGCCATCCTCCGTGGACACTTCTGTAGAGTCAAGGACAATTTCGGAATGGTCCTGTAAGTATACGGAAATTATAAGAAAAGAAGTTTTAAACTAACTATGAGTTAAATACTATATAATATATATCACCCCCTGCCCCCACAGCAGATTGCAAAGCAGGTATTCTATTTTCTAGCTGTTCACTTTCAGAACACTTAAAACAGAAGAGATCTTCTTCAACTACAGCAGAGTTTAACCCTTATTATCTAAAATATTTTGTTAAATTTTGAACTTATTTGTATCTATGATCACAGGACTTTCCTTGCTGAACTTAGCCTGATACTTATTTTCCCAGTCATTTTTCCTCAAGGGCAGAGATCCATAGTGATTGTCCCCATCTTAACTCTGCTGCTCCTTAGGAACTAGGCAGTAATAACAGCTTTTGTGAGAAAAGTATACTATTTCTCTAGATTTTCTTTAAGGAGCTCTCTTCCCTTACTGCACTAGAGAATTCCAGAGTAGCTGCTGTTCTTCCTTACACTGGTTCATCCTGAAGGGTACCTCTGTCCTCTTAAAAAGGAAGTGATGACCTGGATTAGTTAACTAGTTTTTGCCTCAGGTGTAAAGGTTCTATAATGTGTAGAGAGGTAATATTCCATTAACTGAAGTGCTTATTTTCTGAGAGTGAATGTGAAAGAATGAATAAGAACTCAGAACTGAAGATACAGGTAAAATACAAAGAAGTTTTGGGAGATCTCCAGAACTATATACAGAAATATATACTGAAAAAACCCAAAAGAATTATTAATGTATTATTAGTACATAAACAAACATACCTCTTTGTTTACAGACTGATCAATTTTATCTTGTCCTTCTTCAGGTAAAGGTACTTCTGCCAAAGACTGAAGATTTTCATGGTTAATCTGCTGTTTCATTTCCTTTATAAAGTCATCTTTCTCTGCCAACTGTTTCCTAAGATCTTCTACATCAGTTTCCTTATCCTAATAAACATAGCAAAAATTGCCACAAATTTCAGGACTGTCAAAATAAAGCAATATATATTACAAGCATCACTATGATTACTTGGTCATATCAGTTTTATACCTGCAAGCTAAACCAGCCAGGTATCCAATACAAAGCCAATAATTTAATGCCTGTATGTAAAGTGAAGAAAGGTCTTACAAGAGTCTGAGGAAAAATAATGCAAAACTTTTTATTTTACTATACTTATTTAGAATTCTAAGTTCACCTCGCATTTGCTCGTAAATTCTTGGTGCTGTGAAAAAGACAACAAATGGGAGTGTTGTTTCAGATGTCCAGTCTAAATTCACAATTAGTGTTTACTTGAACTATTAAATATTTTCAAACACCAATTATTATGACAAATTCAGTTTCAAACAAACATAAAGCTTTTTTTTTTAAATTAGCTGCAAATGGTTTCAATATGACAGTGTTTAAGAACAAAAAATAGAGTCAGAGTGCAAAGAGCAACTGTAATATTTTGCAGAACTAATGGGTAACAAAAAGCCCCCAAAAAATCACACAGGAGGAAGAGAGAACTGACCTTTTCTGAAGCTGTTAATGCAGCTTGTTTCAGCTCTTCTATTTCTTTATCTTTTTGTATGGTGCTAGAAGCCAGAGTCTTGAGCTGTACTTCCAAAGCTTCTACTAATTCATCTCTTTCTTCACGCCACTTTTGAAGATTGCTGTCCTTCTCTACCAGCTGTGCAGCAAGTCTTTCCTAAATATTAAAAAAGTAGGTTAGAATAAAACACCACTTCTACAAGCATCTGAACTCTTCTGCTAGTTTTGTTTTGCACAGTTCGTATTTTTTTATGGCTTTAGTAAACTTAAGAGCCTACGCAGATCTTATAAAGCTCACACAGAACTAGTTTCAGTACAAATATGCAAAAGTAAGCTGTGTTTCAATTAGAAAACCTGTATTTATACTCTTTGTGAAGAGAATTTTCTTTTTGAGAATCACAGCTCCTGTTTGCTTGCTTGAAGATTTTATGAATAACAATTCCCAGGCAAGAAAAGTCACAGATAAAGCAAAAGTAGTCGTATGCTTCTAACAACCTCCTGTACTGATTGCAGGTGCAGAAAGTCATTGCTAACTACTTCTAGATGCAAATGAAGTTTTAGATTGCAGAGGTTCATATAATAATTTCATGTGACTACAAAATTACAAACTTGATGCAGTGAACAGGTAAGGTGCCTTAGTTAATAACCATCAGTCTCCCCAATGCTAGCACATATTACTACAGCATACTGATCAAGTATTTTCCAAAGTAAGTTGTCTTAGCTTTTAAGGAGCAATTCATTTCAGTGTAGGTTATTTATTGGTGTTTTACACACAATAAGAAATTTGAAGGCTTCATAGTGAGGTGGTAGTGATAGGACAGGAAGGAACAGGTATGTTAACTTCCATTATGTACAAAGGTTTTTCATTTTATGATCCTCCTATTCTTCCTTTTTCATATTGAGAACATCTCATCTAGGCTTTCTCACATGAGAAAGTAAGAGAACTGACAAAGGTCAGCTACTCTCAAGTGCCCCCACTGTTCAACCCTTGACATGTGATTTATTCTGTACTCAAGACACTACAGGAGTCTGCTGAGACAAAGTCACTTACAATTTCTGCTTGTTGCTTTACATGATGTTCTCTATCCTCCACAAACTTCCTCATTTCCCTGTTGCGATGGTTCTCAGCTTCTTTTACTTGATTTATGAGTCCCATTTTTTCCTCAAGCCACCTTTTTCTATCAGTTTGATACTTTGCCTCATTTTCCTATTTTGATGAAAACAGAAACAAAACCGTAAGTAAAGAGAGAAAAAAAGACTTGAAATTCAGAATACCGTTGAATGGATTAATTTCAAAAATGCAGCAGAAAGAGTAGCACAGTTTTACTCTAGCATACTCCCAGGTACAAGTATTATACTCTCATTTGTTCTTCTATATTGAAAAAAGTATCGATTTGCAGCATTTCTTATTCAGACTGGCACAGCTTCACAGAACAGTTTTTTCCCTCAAAGCATTCTGGGTAAATGACAGACACTATAAAACTTACAACAAAAGTAAAAGCAAAGAGACACTTCTACCTTACAAATCCCCAATCTTTTATGCTGCCTTAAAGGACATGTTAGAAAACTAACATCTGCTTCAAGACTGAAAGGGAAACAATGCAGTACACTTTGAATGGTAGGCAGAGATAACAGGTACCCAAGAGTGTCACTTCAATCCACAGCAACTTTGTCTCCTTTTCTATCACAATCAAAGCTCTTGTCAGACATTTTACCACATAAGACAGGAAGCACCTGTAAAGTTGCTTACAAAATAACTCTACATTCTAATCCAAGGAGAGCTAGAGCTAAGTCCTCAGCCTTACAGTAAGGGCTTACAGGTCACGCAGCAAGCACAAGATCTTGAGAGAGTTTGACTTAGCAACTGACAGAAAGAGCTCTGGAACTGATATCAGGAGTTGGATTAAGATAACTGTAAGAGCAGACTAGCTCCAGAAGCACTGTCCATGGCAGCAGCATAACATAGGGCAGGGTGCACTCCACTATGGGGCATCAGTGATGCTGTATGAAAAAGATGCTTCAGAGGAGGTTTCATTTACCAGTGTAATAATCTGCCATACCATGCCCTAGGCTCTTGAAGACAATGACACAGAAAAAATTTAGACTCTTAAATGGAAGTTATGGCCTTAGATTTAAGTAAAAATTATGTCATTAAGTTTTACCTTGAGTTCTTTTTGCAGCTTTATTAATTCCTCATCTTCATTTATGGTTTTCTTCTCATTTTTGCTCATCTTTTGCTGCCAGTCACTATTGCACTGGTTATTCAGCTCTCTATATTTCTGCTTCCATGCTTCCAGTTCTAGTCAGAACACAAAATGAGTTCACATAATGTATAATTTTAAACATATATTTGAATATGTTCACATCCTTCTACTAAAGTTGTTTGGCTTTATCAGCTATGATCACAGACAACAGAAGCCTTTTAGGAAATTGCTATCTGTTACATAAAAGTAATGCCTAAATAACAACTGTCAAGTAAAACCAGAAATGTAAAGCAGCTATCACAATACACATTCAAAACAATTTTGCTTCCTTTCTCCCTTTCCATGGAGAGATTACCCAAAACTAATCTGTTGATCTCTTCTAATTTGGCTTCAAGCACTTGATCTTGTTCAATCTGAGTCTGTTCTTGTTCTTCCAGAGTCATCCGCATATCTTCAATTATTTTTTCCTTTGCACACAGGTCTGAAAATGTGAAAAATAATTTACAGGTGAGACTCCTCCCAGTTCCCACCATTCTCTCTCAAATTGCCTTAGTTACAAGTCATTTCTCCATTCTCTGAGATCAAAAGCTCTATTAGAAGGAAACAGAACATCTATACTGCACTATCCACATCTCAAATTCTTAAGCGATTCTATTCTCATCAACTTAATTTAGATGTGTGTTTTGGTGTTAAATGTCAGACTCTGGCTTTATGGCTATGAGAAACTAACCACTGTCCAACAGCTAAATGTTTATCAAATCTGCAGAAACTTTGTGTTAGCATGCACAGTATTGTACTAGTTCATGCTTTTGTTAAAATGGACAACTAAAAAAAAAAAAAGGAATCCCAGTATTGACTAAGTGAACACTAATACTTGCTCCAAGGCTTATGTTTCTTAACCTGAGACTGTTTCTTTACTTAGAAATATATGTAATAACAATTCAACAAAATTACTTTCTGTCTGTGAGATTTTAATGTCCAGGTTGGAGTATCTCAGTATTCTAAGGTACAAATATACAAGACTCTCCAAATTTGTTATTGACATATTCACTTATTATATTGTCATTGCACACCCACACAAAAAAATTGGAACAATGATGGTTCTTTCTGACCTTTATGTGTTTTCTCGTACTGTTTGGAGATTTCTTCCAGCTTTTCTTTATTCAACTGCTCCTAAATAGGACATCGAAAGCAAATTAAAGAAATTAAAACATGCTGAAAGAAAAACACATATGCTAGAAATTAATAGCTTTTCATTTTGAATTTAATAAATAATGAATAAAGTAGTTAAGACAAATAGTCACAATGAATAAGTTCTTCATATAGTATAAAGGAGCATTCCAGCTGTGTAAAAAATAAAAAGAGACATTACTACAAACATACCTAAGTATCACTAATCAGAAATTCTGCAGGTATTAAGTATTTATTTACTAGACAGATTGTCAAATTGTTTTAAATAATGTCCTGCATGAGAATTTCTTTAAACATTTTTCATTCATCTGTTAAATCTAATTTCAGTTGGCTACTCATATTTTTACCCCAGCTTCTGTAAACTTTCTCCAGCTGCTTGGAAAACAGGCAGTTAAAAAATTAAGAGCAAGTAAAATTTTAGAAAACAAAATACCTTTTTAAGTTGCAGAATTGTGCGCTGTTTGAACTCTAATTCTTCAGTATACTGCTTTTTAATTTTCTCAAGTTCATCAACTTGTTTCCTCAGGGATTTCTCCTGAGTTTGCATTGTACACACCTGCAACAAGACAGCAAACAAAACTTACATTTACTTATAAGCCTTTTACTTATAAGCCTTTTACAATCTCTGTGAGTTATCTAGATAGCCAACTACTTTAATTAGAGTCAAATTTTTGCAAGCATCTTCACTAAATTTCAGGGGCTGGTAGTGCACAAGCAAAGATACTCTAAATGTATGACTCAAAATAGCCTTATTATGAATCTCTTTTATCATCCATAGATTGAGATTTGTGAAAATAGGTTTTAACAACAGAAGCCCAAACTTACAGAAGAAACATTTTGCCTATGCTACCAACCTCTTTTTGTACTTGCTGAATTTGTTTCTTGGCATCAGAACATTTCTCTTTCAAATCTGTGTATTCTTCCTCTTTCCTCTGCAAATCTTTTTTCAAACTTTGTACAAGGGCAGAGCTCTCAGAAAGATCTTTACGTAGCCTTGGGTTAGAAATTAAGAGACATAAATAACATTAGTCTTACATATTAACTCAGGCTCTTTGCTGGTTTTATTTGCAAATAGAATCTCAGCTCTATCAGGTCAATGACAAGCTTTATAATTTTATGTTTGGATTTCAATTTCTTATTATATGAGCCTGAAGTAAAAAACTGCTCAGACTCACTTCTGAGCACTCAGATTTTTTAAAATACTATATTTTTAAGCACAACCATTTTTAGCATTAAGTGACCTACAAAAGTAGAAAAACTCAAGAGTAATATAAAATAAGTTTAAAGTTAATAACTACATCCCAGTTCTTGTAAATATCAAGATAAATAAAAAGAAAAATGGAAAAAACCAGTAACATTGCAATAAATCCTGCTATCCCAAGTTCTGCAAAGTAAACAATAAGTTTGATGGGTTTATTTTTAAGTGATCTCATTTATTTCAAAGAGTTTCCAGTAAAACATCTTGGACTTTTAAACTAACTAAAGGAAGGGTTTTTAGGTCCTATAAATGACAATACAATATAAGGCCTCACAAAAAGAAATCCTTTCTAAACTTCACCAGCACAGGGCTAGGGATCATCAGACCTTCATGCTAAATTGTACTTTGGAGTACGTGCAGCACCCACAGACATGGCACCAAAGAAACCATAGTCAGCAGAAGGGCTACATAGCGTCTTAAAAGCTATTTTTACATAACTGCAATTTCCCTACCATATAGCAGATATAATCTCTCAAATAAATGCAATCTCCTGTTTCTTGCAGATTTGAAAAATAGAGGGTGCTGGGGAAAGTTCTACTCTCTACACCCATTATTCCTTCAAGCCTTACAGTAGACTGGGTTCACCTAGAATAGCTATTACCAAAACCATCTGTTTACTCCCAGGGCTTTTTTATTCCCCCCTTTCTTCCTTTCCTTTTACCATTTCATCCTTTCCAAAGAAAATGTGTCCTACTTTTATACATGTTACATGTTATAACATTAAACTACGTCATTTCTTTCAGGAAGGGTCTGCAACAAAACTATTAGAAATCCCCAAATAATTAATTTCATTGTATTCTCCTATTTCCCTGAACAATAGTTTCACATGATTTAGATGTATATTTTTAAAAGAATATACAAACAGGTGAGGAAAACATAGCCAGCAGAATATGCAAATATAAAATGCAAGTAGTGTTTTGAAACTTCTCAAAGAAGCAGCTTGGTTAATCAAGTTTATAAACATGCAAATGTGTTATGTCAAAGTAAACTGATGTTGACATAAAGGAGTTTTAACTTAGTTTTATTCTCAAAGGGTTAGGAGTAATCTCATTATTTACTTACAGTTCTATAGACTGTATTTGCT